>JASDQU010236509.1:6329-17001 GCA_032191745.1 Picea mariana
TGTGAGCCTCATTGGCCAGGGCCAGATCATGACACTTCTCATTGAGCTGCTCTAGGTATAATAACCGCTCTTCAAGTGGAGAAGTGTCTGGCAATAATTGTATTGACAAATTTAGGGACGGGATCTGACATTCAATAGGAAAGACTGCTTCCAGCCCATAAAAGAGTTGAAAAGGTGAGAAACCAGTTGCTGTCTTAATAGATGTTCGATAAGCCCATAACACTGAGTATAACATCAAATGCCAATTTGACTTGGTTGAGTTGATCGTTCGCTGTAGGATGGTCTTGAGAGATTTATTTATAGCTTCCACCTGACCATTTTCTTCGGGGTAGTAGGGTGATCAATGTTCTTTCTGTAACCCAAGCTTTGATGTAACTCGGTCATCATCTGGTTCTGAAAGTGACTACCATGGTCAGTGACAATCTCCCTTGGGACGTCGAACCTTACTATTATCTGGTTGAATAAAAAGAGAGCTGCAATCTCCCCATCATATTTAAGCATTGGCATAGCTTCGACCCACTTCGTGAAGTAGTCTATGGCTATGATGATGTAACGGTGCCCCCTTACTGAAGGGGGGTTGAAGGTAGTGTAATCAATTCCCCACTTGGTGAAGGGACCAACTATGATGACAGGAAACATAGGAGTGGGATGTGCCCTCATCTTCCAAGAGAAGATCTGGCATGGGTGGCACTTCATGACCGATTCGATACAATCTTTGATTAGTGTCAGCCAGAAGTAACCTTCTCATAGAATCTTTTGGGCTATTTCCAACCCAGGCAAATGACTGCCACAAGCTCCGGTATGACAATCATTAAGCATGATAACTGCTTCTTCGTGAGTGAGACATCGGTGCAGGATGCAGTCTACACCTCTTCAATATAATGTATCATCGAGTATGAGATAATTCTTAGCTTGATGGAATATATGATGACACTCATCACGAGAAGCAGAGGCAGGGCATTTCAAAGTTTGGAGATAGATAAGTATATCTCCATACCAGGGATCCAAGGATGTGATCAAAAACATATCTCCTCTGATAGGTGATTCTTCGGGCACAACATCACCTGACTCAACCGGAATTTTTGAAATAAATTCTACGAAGACCAGTGACTTTTTGGATTTCGCTGAAACAAAATCTATGTCAAACTCCTAGAGGATGACTATCCATCTACTGATCTTTCTGCCTATTACCCGTCGTGTCAACATATACTGGAATGGATTCACGATAGCAATGATGGTGGTCTTATGAAACATAAAATAATGATGGAACCATTGAACAACATGGACTTCCACCAATGCAGGTTTTTCTATATGAGAATAATTGAGTTCCGGTCCTACGAGACCTCCGCTCAGGTAATAGATCACATATTCTGAGAACAAGTCATCTTCATGAACTAAGACCATGCCAATGGTTGACTCTGCTGCAGCCAAATATAATAAGAAATCCTTGTTATAGTTAGGTGGCTGGAGCAGAGGCGCAGTGGTGAGGGCATGTTTCAATGCCTCGAAAGAGAACGTTTTTCTTCAGTAAACACATAAATCCCTTGGTGATCTCGGCATAGTTGGCAATGAAGCATATTAAAAAATTTGCCTTTCCCTGTAGACTCTGAAGTTGAAGGATTGTGTGTGGGGGGGGCAACTGAATTATTGTCTCAACCTTGAGAGGATCGACCATGATCCCTTTTTTTGACACTATGAAACCTAACAAATTTCTCAATGTTATGCAAAAGTTGCACTTGTTTGGATTCAAGCGAATCTGAAAGTAGCAACAATGCTCAAAGATAAGTCGAAGGTGTGTAGGATGATCCATTGTCTTGCGAGATCGATATGCTAAATCATCTAAATAGGCCTCGACTATGTGCTTGAGGTCATTGAAAGAAAAATACATGGCCCGTTGAAAGGTCGCTCCAACATTTTTGAGACCAAAAGGCATCTTACGATACACGAATGTACCCTAGGGATAGATGAATGCAGTTTTGTGATGGTCTTTGGGTTTGATTTGTATTTGGTTATATCCCGAAAAATCATCCATGAAAGAGAAGGCCTCACAATCCGCACATTCATCAATTATCTGGTCGATGAATGGTGTGGAAAATTATCTTTGGGACAAGCCTTGTTCAAATCATGGAATTCTGTACATACACGAATCATGCCTTGTTTTTTATTGACTGGCATGGGGTTTGACACCCATTGGGTCAAATGGATAGGATAGATAAAACCGTCTTTTAGTAGTTTCTCAACTTCAACCTTAATGGCTGCTGCTTTCCTAGGGTTAGCTGGATGAAGCTTCTATTGGATAGGCTTGGCATCTAGATAAGTTGTGCTTTCATTTTTGACTATTTTTTGATCGATGCCTGGAATCTCCTCGTAAGACCAAGCAAAAACATCGTGAAATTCTTTAAATAGATCTGTGTAGGTTTGAATCTCTCCAGGGGAGTAGTCTGCTCCGATGAAAACATTCTCCACGACGCCACGGGTTCTGGAGATATTGATTGGTATGATTTCAGTGATGGTTGCCATATTACCCTCAGCATAGACCTCATGTGTAGCTAAGGGATTAATAGGACAAGAGCTATCTCCAATCATAGTCAAGGTGAATTCTCCAGCCTCGATTCGGCTTAACTTTGGGAGAAAGAAAGATATGTGATGAAGATCATCCCAGGGTTTGTCTGGACTAGTCATTGCTTCAATTACTGCTTCATCAGAGGGCAAGACTAAGTCTAATGAATCAGTGTTAGCGAGAGAACCTTGAGCCCAAATAATCTCTAGAAGCCGATCGAACTCTTGTGCAGGAGTTGGATCTGGGTTGGTTGAAGCTTGCTAGACTAAAGAGTACACTACTTCAGCTGAGGACAAGGGCATGGACATGCTCGGATGCCTTGTCCCCTCTATCATGTCCGATGGGGAAGGAAGTATCCATAGATTGGTGAAGTAAGTCATGCAAAATGATGAAACTTGAAAAATATCAACCTTATGGTGGTCAGATATGAACTTGACATCACCTTGAGGGGGCAGGTAATCGAAGGTACCCATCAAAGATGGGCACAAACCAACCCCTACATTGACTACATATGGTTGAGGATTATCAATCATTAGGACCGTGGACACCCCCAATGAAGGGTCAGATCTGGAGAAAGGCAATTGATCAATGGTAACAATCCGGTCCTCGTGTGGAAACAAAAAGACCCAAAAAACTATAGCAACCACTGCTTGCATGGAATAAGTCCAACTCCTTCCTAAAAAAATATTGTAGTCGAGGGATACGTAGACTACCTCTACCTCAATGCACATGGTCTTCCCTCCCAATTGCATGGGAAAATAGGGAATGATACCATGTGGTCGGAACGAATGACTATCGAAAGTAGTGAGAAGAGTAGGCAATGGAGAGAAAACAGGTTGGCAAATGGCCTTCCAACATGCCAATGACATAATGCATGTTGAGCCTCCTTCATCAACCACCGTGCGGAAAATATTTTGAGTAAAAGTTTTCATGGGGTGAGCCACTACTATATGAAATGCTACATAGTAAGGCAGATGAGGTTTTAGGTTGGTTGTATCTAGCATGATGGTACCCAGATTACAAGTCTCAGTAGATCCTATTGTGCTTAACAAAGATTTCCTCTAGGAAGGGCAGCTTTGGAGGACCTCCAATGAGGACATTGCACAAGGCATTTGAGACAAATCTTCCACCACAAAATAGTTCTGGGCGGCCCTTGTGTTTGGGTTGTGAGAAGATTTTTTGAATGCGCCTTTTGGGATGGGTGTCATTGTTTCACCCAAATTCTTCTCAAACAATAGAGGAAGAGATGGGAGTTCAGCTTCTTTGCCCTTCTCATAAGTGCTTGGTTTACTGTAGTCATGTGCTCTAGTGGATATGAAATCATCACCCTTCATCATATATACATTTGCAGATGCAGGATTGTTCGAAGACGGAGAGGGTCCTTGACTACCCCCTTCGGCACTTGTAGAGGCTTGGGTTAGGTTTTGTCCATGTTGAAATGGATTTGTTAACACAACAGGCTATTGTTGTGTCACAAACTTTTGGCCCTCTACAAGTCAGGGACATAGGTGGGTCAGTTGGTCTTCTGTGCATAGGTTGTATAGATATCTCACCTTTTGTTTCTCAGTGCTACCCCCACCAGAATTATCAATGGGTTTCTTATCCCCCTTACCCTTCTTTCGTTGTTTTTTCTTTCCTTCAAGCTGTTGGGTGGCCTTTGGATTTGTCGATTGCACTGTGTGTACATTCGATGTTTTAGTAGGGGGAGAATCCAAAACAGTAGTTTGGCTAGACAGTGTGTGTTGTATAGACAATTTCTACAACTGCTTCGTCAGTTACTCAATGGGCTTTGTTTGTGCTGAACCAACAATACCATCGACATGCGGTCCATCTCTCTATCTGGTTTTATCAAGTATTGAGCATGGATCATCTGAAAATATCTCGTATAGTAAACCAGACTGAGAATAGATGAGCTTAAGATGTTGAGATCTCATGATGGAATCTTCTTCGAAGAACACTCCTGAAGTCATGACATCTTTGGATAACTGCGGGACCAAAGACTTCAGGAATCACTCGAGTAGGAATGTTGGTGGGACGGGTATCTTCATTAAACTCTTTCGGCGTCTCCATTCTCAGATGTGATCAGAGATATGGTCTTCTTTTGTCTGTGCGAAATTGGCCATAAATTTTGTGCCACCGTCATATCTCACAGGTAATTGGAAATGGTTTAGGAAGGCCATTGCCAATTCGTCGAAGGAAGAGTATCTTGAGTGATCAAGCTCAATGTACCATTTTGTGGCACTCTTAATGAGAGTACATTGAAACAATCACAAATGTACAGAGTCATCTTTCAACGAGTTAGATGAGCACCAAAGGTGGAAGGTAGTCACATGATCACTTGGATCTTCATTAGGCTTGGCTTCGAACTTTGGTATGTCCGAAGGAAACTTCATCGACATAGGAGGCCAACATGGATCGTGACAGATAGAGTCATTCAACAACCTTGTCAAGTCTGGCAAATACAAGGTTTCCAGGAAAGGTAGTTTGGGTTGTTGGTGATAACCTGTGAAAAAGGGGCCTGGAGTTTGACTGGCACCAGGTTGCCAGGAAAAGTTCAGTTGTTGGCCTGGGTTCTGGTAAAAACCATGGCCATGGCGAGAGTATGGATTCTGCCTCTGGGGAGACATCATCGGCTGATTCCAAAAATAGGACGTAGATGGATGGGCGTGCATTACATTCAAAGGAATTTGGGAAGGGTTGCCCCATGCCAATCTTGTGGGGATAGGAATAGTACATTTTCTGGGGTTCCATTGACTATGGAATGAATTGCACTAGATTGGCATTCTTGATGAAGGAATGGATCCCTACCAAGAATTCCAAGGCTCTGATGCAGAAGAAGTTCTTGGGTTTTCCCCTTGTGCAGGAATAATACCCTGCATAGGAAAAGGTTATCCAAAACCAGGGTTGCCCCTAGTCAGGAAAGTAGCTGAAGAGAAGGCATTATTACCAAACACACCAAACAAATAAAATGATGTCGAACCTACTGACATATTATGCGAAGGTGGTCTTTGACTCCCCACTCGAAATAAAGTATGGTGTGTAGGAGGCCTGACGGATGGGTGGTGTGTGCCACCGAGTGAAGGGGATGAAGGAGGTATATGACCTCCCCCATAAGGGAAAGCATTAAAAGTAGCAAAAGTGCCCCCCATGTGGATTTGCAGAGGAGCGTTAGATCTCCCTACCCCGAGACCTAAAGTCTGTGAGGTGGAGTAGGAATGCACATGACTTGTACCTAAGCTAGGCATCCCATATGAGAATGGAGGGCCTGTCGCACTTGGTGGGAAAGGGGTTGTGGCCACTGCCATAGACAAGATTGGACCACTATGTGAGGTAGAGGTGGCCGAGACCATGGTGGCTCAGACTAGTGATGGTGGGTTAGGATGTGGAAACTCTACTGTGGTGACAACCATAGTGGGAATTGAAGAATTCCCAGAGGGAGTAACAACATTTGTTTCCATTGCTGCGTGCGACACTATCTGTCACTCGTAAGGATGAATTGGTACGATGATGGGTTCCGAAAGATCAATGGTTGAGGTTTAAACTAGACCAAAATCTTTCGCCCCAAGGTCTAAAATGGTCGGTTCCTCCAGATGTTGGTTGGACACAATTTCTTGTGACCTAGTCGCTTCAAAAGACCCTTGTTGGTCTAGCTTTCATCTTAGTGGTGGCGGGGGTGGCTCCAGTGTAACCGGTGATAGGATAAGAAGCCTTCATGACCGACGAAGCTCGTGATCCTCCACTATTTGAGAAGATCAAATACACTCTAGAGCTGTCTACTCGTTCAAAAAACAACACACACTAAAAAGTCCCTACAAGATAAAACAATCAAACACTAAACTAATTGGAAGAACAATTACAACAACGAACACTAGAGCAACTTACCGGTGCAATTTCAGCTCGAACATGGAAGCATCCTCTGGGTATACTCTATAAAGCATGGCCTGATGTCTATCTTAGGTACCATAGTATACCCCCGCAATCACCTATGTATGTCCCTAAAAATATAGGCAACTAGGTTGCCAGCGCATGCACAGTCACCAGGCGGGTACAGTCGAAAGTCAGGTATACCACAATGAGTAGGGTATCAAGCCCAAAACCTATAAACGGTATCGAACGCAAGTGGTCCAGAAGACAACTGAGGACCTTGAATGGATTTGAGACCCACGAAGCTCCGTGGCAAATGCAATCGACGGAATCTCAAGACAAGCCCTCTATATGTGTTCTCCACTACAATTGGTCTAGCTTTGGAGGGGTTATCTCCACTACCTTCCTTCACGTGAATTTTTGTTTATCCCCTGTGTTAGAGGGGGGTCCCAGATAAATTTCACGATACTGGACTTTGACACTCCTTAACTCAGACTCCAATGTTTGATTTTAATGGCCTTGAAGAGTTTCCTCTCCAACCTAATTTAAGGCCCTAACCCTAAACTAGTTGGTTGACCCTACAAACATAAAAAGTCTAATGAATTTTAGATTTAGCGTTAATTTTGATGGCTTTTCTTAAGTCAAAGGTTATGAAAGTGAAACTATTGATGTTTGAAATACGAAAGTAAAATAAACAGAAAGATGGAAACAAAAACCTTTACCTTACTTCACTCTTAAACAACTTTTTCAAACTTAAAATTTTTTTCTAAGATCTTTGAAGAGCACACTCAAAGAAGGATTTCACTCAACTACGAGCTACATATGATCTAAGTAAACTGTTAAGAACTTATGAAACCAAAGACTTTTCCCTAGTTACTAATGCAAAACAACACTTTTCAATTAATCAAAGAAATAAAAGTTTTTTTTTTATTTGAATGCTGACTAAGCAAAAAGGAAAAATATCAACAAGTCAAAACCAAGAAAAACTTATGGCCTAAGCGCGGATCATAAAGAGTCACTTTAAAAATCACACACAAGCAACTTAAAATTAGACTCTTACACTTGTCTAAAAACCCTATAAAAGAAAATTTTGAGGAAAACTTCTAAATGAAAAAGAAAGTTATTGCTGTGAACAACTTAGGTCACTGACTGCTATGAAAGGGATCCAAAAACCTGAGAGGTTTAACTCTTATCAAAGGAAAGGATGACTTCCCTACCTTCAACAAAAATTTCCTCCATAAGCACACCGCTGATAGTTCAACAGCAAGCATGTGCACGCGAGCTGTGTAACGTCAGATAACATGTACACACGTGCTGGCCTTATACAGGACGCGTGTATCTCTAAAACTCTTAGGCAAAAAGACAAATAGTCTAGCCTTAGCAAAGACCACTGATACTGAGAACCAGGATCTCTTGAAGACTCAGATACCTACTTTAACAAAAAAAAAATAACCAACTCAAGGAAAAGTTCATAGAAAAAACCAATCTGAGGTGAAACCTAAGCTATCGACTGCAAACAACAAAGACTAGAAAGAGTTCTAGAAAACCCCTGAGAAGGAAAAATTTTGACAGGGGAGAGGATGACTGCCTCTTTAAAAGAAATTTTCTGGAATCTTACACACGACTGTCACTTCCTCAGCTAGCGTGTACACGCGAGCTGTGAGAATGGAGGGCACAGGTACACATGTGCAAATCTTATATAGGTCATGTGTACCTCTGTGGTTCTTGAAAAAAAATTACAGTCAAGGAAAGAAACAAAGATAACTAGTATGGAAGACTAGAATCTTTGTTAGCTCAGACTCTTGCAGAAACTTTAAAAACAGGAAAATGAAACCAGTTCTTAAAAATACCCAAAAATATCCCCAGGAACCCTAGTGATCTCCCTAGTATGGTCACCAATTCAGTTGTGAGTGGGAAATCCCTCTACAGACTAGCATCTAGGGTTAAATTATGCATGCAGAAAAGACCCAAAGAATCTTATTTTCTACCGTCATCCCAGACCTAATCCCCATTATTATTAAGCAAATACATAGTTAAGTGAGTGTACCTTATTCTGGACGTTTGATATTGATCCTTCTTCACACTTGATTTCTCCTTGATTGTAGATCTCCTCTACAACTAACCTTCATTCACACAAGATACACAACAAACTCTACATGCATTTGATCTAAATATTAATGGGTTAGAGATTCAAACATGTATGCAATGAACTATGAACACCTCATATGGTGGGACGGGAAAAATACTTCTTTATTACCAACTTTAATAAATCAACTTACAATGTCAACACTGGCTACTACTTTGTGAACTTGGTCCTGGGCTCCTCTTCAACTGTTCTCCAACTTCTTTTCTCCGTATCTCCTCTTGCACAAGGATGGCTAAAGGGTTGGGACAAAGGGAATGTCCGAATGGGTATAGTTTCTTTAGTATGATTCTCTTCTTCCAAATGGGACCCCTAACCCTTGTTTTATAGGCTAGAAGAAGCTAGGTATTTGGATGAACCTTCATCCATGCATGGTTGGAAGGTTTAGTTAACTTACCCAAAGCTGTGTGTTCCATCTGCAACTTTCCTTTTTTCATGCTTTTGTAGGTACACGCGGGTTGTTTTGGGTCAGATAGTGTGTACATGCATGCAATAATGGAGTAGGGTGCGTGGGCCTCTATAAAAGAGGTTTTTAAGAAGAGTTGTTCAACAGTGTTTTGGCAAAGAAGGAATCTAAGATGGCCTGATGCTAGGTAAGCATGTCTGGGGAAAAATAGGGTTATAATAGGCCTCTCGAAGATCTGAAAAATATAGTGTAATTTCCTTGAGGTCCATATGCTGGGGAATGTTTGGCTCAGATTCCTCCTATGTGTTTGATCCTGAGAAATGTGTTTCCTTCATCTCTACTTCATCCCCTCCTTTATAATCCTTCCTTGAGTCAGTGTTTGTTCTACGTCTCTTGGGGTAAGTCATCCCCTATTTCCATGCCTTGCTTAATCTCATTATTTTGTTTCTTTAGCTCTTCTTCTTTGGGGGTTTCTCTTGGTTCCCCCTCTAGGAACTAAACGTTATTAGTCGGGTTCTTGGCCATGGTTCCTTCTAGTTGTTTCAAAGGACATATTCCAACCTTCCTTTTACTTGGGATCTTAGTAAATCCTTCATGATCCCTCTCTTATTTTTCTTTATTTACTGGGTTAGGAACATTTAGGGGACAATCTATGAAAAGATGGCCATGGACATGACACTTCATGTAGCGAAAGGGTATATGCTCATAGTTTATGGATTGGGTCCATTCTTTGTCCTGATAAGATAATAATATTGACTCTTGGAGGGCACCCACAACATTCATATAAACACAAATTCTAGCGTATGATATATGCCTTTCCACCTTTGTAACTTCTGAAATATTGACAAAGGATCCTATAGTTCTTGCAATCATCTCTGGGATCTTAGGATCCCAGAACTCCCTAGGTAAGGAGTACATCCTGATCCAAAATGGGGCCACTGTAAATTCTTATTTCTAAAGAGTGAAGCTCTTAGTCCAGAATCTCATATGAAATACTGCTGAGTTGAAGAAATAAGTGCCTTTCTTGAACACTTTGTCTCGCTGCTTGGGTTCTGAGAATACTGTTGTGAAAAACCCTTTTGATCCTAGTTGAAGATCTATTTGTTTGTTAAACTTCAATATCGTCTTTATCCACATTTTTAAGGATTTCCCTAATGGGAAGATCCCTATAAATTTTCCAATTAAAGAATGATCCCTCATCCGTTGAATATAATTCTCAATTCCTGTCGAGGTGACCTTGTACTTGTGATTTTCACTTGTCTTGGCCAAATGATCATTCTACAACCACTTTTTCTGGATGATATGACTTGTCTCTTTCCCTTCCTTTGTCTAAGTATCTGTCTCACCATTGCATACCCCACCCATATTGACATGCTCGCCTTGTTTATCGAGGGACCCATTGACAACCTCTTTGAAAGACTTTATAACTGCTCATTGGCCCCTTCCTCCATATCCCAGCCTTACCCGGGATCCATCATCCCTGTTTCACGAACCACCAACACTTCTTGTACCCTTTCCCCCTCTCCCCCTAACAAGGATCCAAATCCTTCCTATGGATGTGAAAACCAAGGAACTCAATGTGCACTTTCAACCTCAATTTGTTTCCTACATATTTTTATTATTACCATAATATTTTTTATAATCTTATTTTATCATTTTTATTATTAATTTTTTTATTATTGTAATGAACAATTTAAAA
>JASDQU010236510.1:1589-17046 GCA_032191745.1 Picea mariana
TGGCGCTTTTCGGCATTCGCGAATACGAAAGGGCTAATCTTTGCTGATTGAAGTCGCGATGAGCGATATGCCGAGAAGGCTTAATCTGGCACCACGTGTCCTTCTAGATCTGACAGTTCTTACTTCTTTTGGCGATGCCGCGGGCCCGGGCCCGAGATTCTCCCGGCACCTCTCACCTCGGAAAGTAACGGGGTTGCTTTTTGCGTGTTGGAGTCGCGATGGGCGAAGCGCCGAGATGGCTCTACTCTCTGCCAGGTGTCCCCTTTAGATGAACGGCTGAGATCTTCTCGGTAAGACTGTGGGCCCGAGTCCCGGATGCCCTCGGCATTCTGGCGATACGGGTATAGCTCCTTCCTTTATTAGTGCCCTCATCACATGCAACCGTGGGCTAGGCTTAATGTTGGCGCCTCTCGCAACCTCGCGACCTCGCCGATTGAACCGTCGAGTTTTCACCCTCCTATTCCGTGAGTCCCCGAGATGCGAGAATTCAACGAAGTGCTGACTCCTGTCTCCAGGCAACGTGTGTCCATGCTTCGACCACGCGGGTCCCACCTTATGATCTGCCACGTGCCCACATGAACCTTGGTTCTTGGCACTTCGTGACTCGTGAATCCTAACGCCGATACTTCGGGACTTCTCGCGGTGAGATCCCAAGGGCTTCGTGCCACCTGTATTCCACTCGCCGACTCTGCTATGGCCACCTGTCCTCCAACGGTCAGAATCTCGCTTCTCGCAATATCGCGATCCTCGGGGCCAATTTCTCGGGTATTTTCTTACGAGACTCCGATACACTATCCCACGTGCAGATCCAACGGTCCTTCTGTGATCTGGATCCAACGGTTGTCCTTCTCTCGCTACTCGCGACCTCGCGACTTGGAGTACCTAATGTTTGGGCTCTTACCCTGCGAACTCCCGAGTTCGCGAGATCTCTCGATCTCTCGCCACCTGTCCTTCTCAGATGGATGGCTACAATCCTCTCGCTCCTTCGCCGCTTCGCGTCCTCACGTCTCATGACTCCGAATATCCAATACTTGGGCTTTCACCCTACGAACTCCCGAGTTCGCGAGACCTTCTGTTTCAAAGTCGCGATGGGCGAAAAGGCGAGGAGCCTAATCGCGCACCACGTGTCCCTCTGGATGAACGGCTGAGATCTTCTTGGCAATATTGTATAGCTCTTTTCTTTTCCATAATTCTCGCGACTCGCGATCTCGCACAACCAAAGGATATGGTCCGCCCTCCGAACTCACGAGCCCCAAGTTCAAGAAATGAACCTCCGTATCAACTGATCGCGATCAACGACCCTCGTTACTTCGCGAGTTCTCCACGGAGACATCTGACCGTCCACTTCTTTAAAACTTCCACGCTATACTTTGTGTGACTTGGCTGACTTGGATGCTGCCGACGACACTTTGCCCGCTCGCTTGACCTGCTACTTGGAAAAACAGAGATTCTCCTATGCTACGCTTGATTATTTCGTGCAACTTGTAGACCCGAATGCTCTCGAGCCCATGACGAGAATTATCGCTAACAGGTCTTTACAAGTCTTGTTTTCAGTCTTCTTTTTATCCTTTTTTACTTTCTTTGAAAAAACAAAAAGTTTACTTCAATTTTTTCTCTTTAAAGCGGTTCAAAAAAAACAAAATATTTCTTGCATTTAGTTTGGTCAAGTAGTTAAATTTTTTATTTGAAAAAGGAAAAAGAGTATTTATTTTCAAGTTCTTCTTGATTTCTTGAAACATAAGTAGTTTGTAGTCAATCGAAATCAAGTTTTAGGATTTCTTTATTTACAAGATCTTGAAGTATCATTTAGAAAAGTTGAGTTTACAAAGAGTTAGTTGCAAGGTTTTCTTTTAAATTTGAAGTAATTTTTCTTTCAAGTGCTTTAAATCTCTCCTCCTTATTCGTATCTTTATAACACCATTAGTTTCACTACCATACCTTTTGAGTAAATTAATCCCTAAAAATAACACCTAATCTAAAATACATTAGACTTTTATGTTTGTAGGGTTCATAAACTAGTTTAGGGTTTTAGGGCCTTGAATTATGTTTGAAGAGGAAATTCTTCAAGGACACTTTAAATCAAACATTGGAGTCTGAGTTAGGGAGTGTTTTAAGTCCAGTGTTGTAATACTTATCCGAGACCCCCCTCTAACACAAGGGATAAACAAGAGGTCGTGTGAGGAAATGCAATGAAGATAACCCCTCCAAAGTTGGACTGAACGTAGTGGGGATTGTATATTGAAGGTCTTTCTCGAGAACAATACTGACTTCATTTACCTACGAATCTTCATGGACCTTGGATCCGTTTGATATCCTCTGTTGTATTCCAGACCATTTTCTTTTGATACCCTTGAATGGCTTCAGACTTGTTATCTTGCTCATTACGATCTACCCGACTGTCGATTGTACCCTCCTTGTAACTGACTGCGAATTGGCAACCTAGTTGCCCATATTTTACGGACTTACATAGGTGATTGCGGGGGTATACTGTGGTACCTAGGGTGGATGTCGGATCACTCTTCACAGAGTATACCCGGAGGGTGGTTCCGTGTTCGAGTTGCACTTACACCAGTTAGTTGCTCTAGTGTCGATTGGTGTAATTGTCCTTCCTACTAGATAGTCGACTGCTTGATTTGTCTTTAAGAAAAATTTTAATGTGTGCTTTGTGTTCTATGCTAGTCAATCCTTAATATGTTGTTTTATCATTTCACAAAGTGGAAGATCAACAAATCCGTTGATCACGAAGGCTTCAGGGCCTACCGTCGGTTACTTTGGAACCACCTCCGCCACCGTTGAGGTGAAGACTTGACCAAGAAGCATCGTTCGAAGCGACCGAGCCACATGAAACTATGCCCAAGCCTGCTCCACGAGGAGACTTTCCGACTTCGGAGGAACCTACCATTTCTTACCTTGAGGTAAAGGCTCTTAGGCCAGCTAACCCTTCGATTACTAACTTGTCGGCATCGATCTTGATTTATATTGTCCCTCCCGAGGTGACATCTTTTAAGCGTCGGCTATTCCTACGAGAGACAATGGAAGCGAATGTTGCTACTTCATCTGGGAGTCCTAATACTCTCGTTACGGCTACTACTTCAGGGGGCATCCTGCCTCCTCTCCCACCTTCGCTATTTAGGACCATAGTGGTCTCAACTCCCTCAACTTCGGGCAGTGTTCTAATACAGTTATCAACCTCGACCATTGTTTTGTTTACTTATAGTGCGGCAGGCCCTCCTTTGTCATATGGTATGCTCGAATTTGATACAAACTTGGTTCTTACTTATTATACCTTACAGACCATGGGTATGGGGGCAGGGAGCTCGAACGCTCCTGTGCAAGGGTCAACCGGGGGCACTTATGTCCCTTTTAATTCTATCCCTTATGGTGGGGGTCATATACCTCCTCCATCCCCTTCGCTCGGTGGTGCTTTTCAGCAGCCAATCGGGCCAAACGGTAATTATAGCTTGTTTGGTGGAGGTAGTTTAGGACCTTCATCTTATACAACAACGGTGGGATCTATGTCATTCTCTTTGTTCGCTGCATTTGGGAACAATGATTTTTATTCGGTTGTTGTCTCGGCTGGGGGCAACCCCAGTTTTGGTCAACAGAACCTAGTGCAAGGTATTATTCCTTCACAGGGAGCAACAACTATAGTTTTCTCCACACATGGTCTTTGGAATCCTTGGTAGGGATCAGTTCCCTCACAAGGGATGCAGGTAAGGGGAAACCTCTTCCATACTCAATGGAACCCTGGGAAGGGCTCCATACCCATGCCCATCAGATCGGCTAGGGGCATCCCCTTTCAAGGTCCTTGGAACACAATGCAGAGAGCAATCCTCACACTAACTACATCGTCCAATTTCGAGAGTCAGCCAATGATACCCCTATAGACGCAGTTACCCTATGCTAGTCAAGGCCATGGTTTCTACGAGAACCCTGGCCAACAGTCCAACTTTTCCTAGCAACCTGGTGCCAATCAAACTCCAGGACCCTCTTTTCCTATAAATAGTTCACAACTAAAACTACCGTTTCTGGAAATGCTACATCTACCAGACTTGTCAATATTACTGAACAACCCAATTTGTCATGATCCACATTGGCCCCCCATGCCGACTAAGTTTCCTTCAGATATTCCAAAATTTGAGAGCAAGCCTGGCGAATATCCAGGTGATCATGTGACGACTTTTTATTTGTGGTGCTTGTCAAACTCCTTGAAGGACGACTATGTCCAGTTGTGCCTTTTTCAACACACTCTTATAGGGGGTGTTGTGAAATGGTATATTGAGCTCGATTGCTCGAGGTACTCTTACTTCAACGAGTTTGCAATGGTCTTATTGAACCATTTCCAGTTACCTGTGAGATACAATGCCAACATCGAATTGCTAGCCAACTTTGAGCAAACCAAGGTTGACCACATCTATGATCATATCCAAGAATGACAGCGTAGAAAGAACTTAATTAAGGTCGAGGTCCATCCTTCTTTCTTTCTTGAGTTGTTCTTGAAGTATTTGGTGCCCCACGTATCCGAGGACGTAGCGAATTTCATAGTGTTTTCAGAAGAGGAGGCGATTATGACATGCTCTATGAGATCTTGCCAGATGCGCCGTGGTCTACTCTTGATAAGGCCAAGCAAAAATCTGGACCCCATGCCGACGGTATTGTGGGATCAACACAAAGAAAGTCCATAGACCTGTTGTCAAATCAATTGCAACAATTGTCGATACAATAGACTGTGGCCAACCAAACTTTGAGTTCGGTTGTTCCCCCTACCTAGATGTCGGATGTACACAGTGTGTAGTTGACGAACCCCAAAGCCAACCAACAACCTGAGGAAAGAAGAAACAATGAAATAAGAAGGGTAAAGGGGATAAAAAGGCTACTAATAATGTTGGTGTGAGAAAAATGGAGAAGAAGTCGAAGTATCTATGTAATCTTTGCACGGAAGACCACCTAACTCATCTATGCCCTTGGCTTGTAGAAGCTCAAAAGCTATTAGCACAACAGCGACCTGTTGTTTTGATGAACCCTTTTCCACAAGGGAAAAACATGGCTCGGGCTTCTACATCCACAAGTGCGGTAAGGGGCAGTCAAGGACCCCATGCACCTAGCAATAACAACCCGGCTGCAAATATTTACATGATGAATGTTGAAGCTCACTTAATGACCAGGGCCCGAGACTTCAGAATGTTGAAATATGCCGAGAATGGAAAGGTAGCCACTAACCCACCAAATCCTCTCCAAATCGAGAAGGAAGTGGGAGAAACGATGACTCGCATCCCTATAGTTGCGTTTAAGAAGGCTTCTCATAATCCAAATGCTAGAGCCGCCCATAACTGCTCCGTTGAAGAGGATCGAGCACAAAACCCTTGCGCGATGTTTGCTTTGCAAGTCCTCCAGAGTTTCCTCTCATGGAGAAAAGCTCTATTTTCCGCCTTGGGAGTGGTAGAGACTTGCAACCCAAAAGAGATCATTTTTTATCCAACCGACTTAAAACCTCATCTTCCTTACCATGTTGCTTTTCAGATAGTAGTGGCTTACAGCACAAAATATTTTATGTGAAACATTTTCCTTACATTGGTTGACGAGGATGCCTTGACTTGCATGATGTCGTTGGCATGTTGGAAGGCCATTGGACAACCTGGGTTGTCTTCATCGCCTACGTTGCTTATGACATTTGAGGGTCGACTGTTTAGACCACACAAAATTATTCCTTCCTTTCCCATGCAGTTGGGAGGTAAAATTGTGTGTGTCAAAGTTGAAGTGGTCGATGCGCCTCTCGACTACAACCTGTTGTTAGGAAGGAGTTGGAATTATGCGATGCATGCAGTGATTGCTACGGTTTTTTGGGTCTTGTGTTTTCCGCACGAGGGTCGGATTGTGACCATTGACCAATTTGTTGAAATTAAATTAAAAAGTACCTAGGCAAGTGTTTCTCATCGCCTGGGCACCTAAAGGGTGAGAAAGTGCCTAATGTGGATCCTAGTCATTTAATTTGTGAGATGCAAATTAAAAGGTGACTTTATGACTTTAGTGAGGGGGTGAGTGAAGAGACACTCAATCTCAACCACCCATCTAATATAATCTCAACCGTTGGATTGTGAAACTCCTCACCTACCACCATGAGGTCGATTAGGGTAGGAGGGCGCACGATTTCTAGGGTTGTTCATTCATTTTTGGAGAGAAAGAGAAAGAGAGAGGTCGAGCTTGAGATAGAGGCAACATATGCAGATCCAGGGCACGAGTTTCAAGGCAACTAGCATGCACGGGTTTCAAGGCAGTAGACAACAGAGAAAGAAATCCGTACAGTACAAATTTGAGGAGGTCGTACAACAATAAATGTGCATAGAAAACGAGGAGGACAACAACAGATGTTTCTAAGTGTATTGGAATGCATCCCAAGGCTACCATACAACATTTATTGGCACACATTTTGAGGAGAGTGTTGGGCACGTTTTTTCTGAGAGAGAAAATTTGTACAGTCCGTATAGACCTGCACATAAATCAAGGGTCGTACTGTCCATAAATTTTGGGCACACTTTTCGAGGGTATTGGCACAGTTCTCAAGACATTGTACTACTGACTTGGTGATGTTGAGGTGGTGCTTGGAGATGATCGGGTGGTCAAGGAAGTTGGTTGTGGGATGATATCATTTCAAAAGGAGTCTTTTCCTTCCATGTTGTTGAGAGAGGTCCTATATGTTCGGGGCTTGAAGAAGAACTTAGTGTCATTTTCTGCTATTGAGGAGAGGGGCTATGAGGTGTTGTTCTGTGATGGGCAGGTGCTCCTTTTCCCCAAGGGGTCTAGTATCACTTCGGCCAAAGTGACTGTCAAAATAGACATGGGAAGCTATATAAGCTTATGTTCCAGCCAGCAAGAGCATTGATTCATACTACCAGCAGCAGTGACCTATGTGAGCTATGGCACATGAGGATGGCCCATTTGCACCATGGGGCTTTGAGGGTACTAAGGGAGATGGTGACTGGAGTTCCAGATTTTACTATAGAGCACCCAGAGTTTTGCAAGGGGTATGCTTTGGGAAAGTACACCAAGACTACTTTTCCTAGTAGTGACAGTAGAGCAGTAGGGATCCTTGATCTTATTCATTCAGATGTGTGTGTCCCTATGTCTTCGGCATCGTTGACTGGTTGTTTTTATTATGTTATATCCATTGATGAATTCTCATGAAAGTTTTGGATTTTCTTCATGAAGACCAAAGGATAGGACTTCAGTCGGTTCCAAGAGTTCAAAGCTCTTGTGGAGAACCAGACAGGGAAGAAAATTAGAGTTCTGAGGACAGACAATGGGGGTGAGTATACCTCCAAAGAGTTCATGGAATTATGTGCAAGAGAGGGCATCAAGAGAGAATTGATTGTTCCTTACAACCCATAACCGAATGGGTTGCTGAGAGGAAGAATAGGGCCATTGTTGGGGCTATGAGAGCCATGCTACATGATCAGGGGATGCCACTATTTCTTTGGGATGAGGCATGCTACACTACAGTTTATCTACAGAACATGAGTCCACACAGAGCAGTGGAGAGCATGACTCTTGAGGAGGCTTTTTCTGGGAAAAAGCCTAAGGTGGGGCACTTTCGGATTTTTTGGTGCATCACATATTCACATGTCCCTTATGAGAAGAGGACAAAGCTGGATCCCATGGAAGAGAGAGGGATCTTTGTTGGGTACAGTGAGACTTCAAAGGATTTCCATATATACCTTATTTCCTTAAGGAAGATTGTCTTAAGGAGGGATGTGAGATTTGAGGAGGACAGAGCCTTTAGGAAGTCTCAAGGGACAGAGAGGGATGAGCATTCTTCACCTCAGATTCAGGTGAGTCCTCAACAGAATACAATGACATAGAGTTCAGGGCCACCAGTTTCAGTGACGACATGTTCACAGGTGACAGGGCCACAAGGTTCAGGTTCGTAGGCTACTGGTCCACAAGTTTCAGGATCAGGTACTCCAAATTCTACCTCAAGATCAAAGTCTTCAAGAGATGGGGTTGAGCAGGGAGAGTCCCCTCCACGGGACACTACTTCAGAGAGGAGGAAGCCCAAGTGGCTTCAAGATACTTTGAGGGGGGCACAAGGTTGAGTGGGGAATCCCAGACAGGCAGTGAGGGAGAGTAAATCTCCTGAGAGGTTTTGCAGCTACATCGTGATGGTGAGTAGTATTCGGGAATATGAGCTTTCCACTTTTGAGGAGGCTACTAGTAGACAGGTTTGGAGAGTTGCCATGATGGAAGAGTATAATTCCATCATGAATAACGATGTATGGGAAGTTGTTCCTAGACTTGAGGGGAAGTCAATGGTGACTTCCAGGTGGTTCTATAAACTCAAGCATGCTACAGATGGCAACATTGAGAAGTACAAATCTCGCTTTGTGGCTCGGGGGTTTTCACAGGTTGAGGGAGTCAACTATGATGAGACCTTTGTGCCGGTTGCTATATATACCTTGATCATGTCGGTGATTTCCATTGCAGCAGAGATGGGTTGGAAGATCCACCAGATGGATGTGAAGACCGCATTTATAAATGGTCTTATATAGGAGGAGGTGTATATTTGATTCATGAGCATCTCTCCACGTCAACCAACCAGCCAGCAAGCCACGTCAAGCGCACGCATTCAAAGCTGAAGAGAGGCGTCGCCCTCATTTTGGTTTAGAGTTGAATGTAATTAAAGGTTTAAGCTGTTGAGTTGTGAAGCCGTGCCTTTGCGCAGGCTGTAGATAAGTAGGCCTTTAATGTTTGTAAGGATGAGATCTAGATCCGGATAGCGGACTAGACAGCCCATTCAATGTAATTGAATAGGGTAGGTAGATTTGGAGGGAAGAGATCGAAGAGCCTCCTCATGTAAAAGATCCATTTGGATCTCATTGTGAGGAGACGGAGTAGGAGGAGTCGAGATAGAGTCTGCGAGTAGAGAGTAGAAGAGGAGGAGCCGAGACCTTGTCATAGGCCATGCTCAGGAACACCTTGTAAATACAGGTGTTTGCCATATTTAATACAAAGAGAAGTTTTTCCTGCATGACTATGTGTTAAATGAATGTCTGTGAGTGTTCTTCATATAATATGAATGTATGTTGTAGGTTTGCATTTGCAGGAGTATGTTTGATTTCAGGTGAAGGTCTTTGAGGTTTCATGCCAGGAGGGCATGACTGAGTACTGCGGTCTATGAATACCAGTGCGCTGAAGCACTTCTGAATACTGCGGGTTCAGATAGAGATGTGTTGCGGCACAATAGCTGAAATCAAGAACTCAGGGAAGACCTCAAGGTTGTTGAACACCTTGGAGGCGAGGCCGTGTAGGGGAAAACACAGTTGCAGACAGAAGCTCTGAGGAGTTCGGTGAAGCTCTGCCAGGTGGGCATTGAGCCAGTGCAAGGAGTGCACAGAGGAAGAACTCTGCTGCGAGTTCTTAAGAAGTTAGAATCACTGAGGATTCTTGACACTCTGCTAGGTGGGCATTGAGACATTGTGCAGACAGGCACAAGGAGAAGAGAACTCTTTGAATTCTGTAAATTGAGGAAGAATCCACTGAGGGATCTTCACAGGGTTGTTGAACACCCTGATAGGCTCAGCAAGAGGTTGCTTGAGTGAAGGATAGTCAAGAGGGCATCCAAATTCTCCATCTGAGGGAGAAAGGAAAGAAGAACTGAGTTTCCTTGGTGGTCGAAGCTACAGGAAAGCTCAGGGTGGATAGTACCTTTGTGTGCATGTGAATACCCTGCAGAGGCGCAGGAGTTGAAGAATCCTTCAAGGATTTGAAAGAAGGATAAGCTCAGGAGGGACAACGTTTTCATATGCGCGGCGAAGCCTTGAGTCGAAGAGTTGAAAGAGGAAATAGGCAAAGGTTGAGGCCTTTGAGAAACTTGGAAATCCTTCCAAGCCAGAGGAGGAAAGAACCAAAGCTCGGGAGGAGCAATATCGGTCGTCGGTTCAACCGATGGATTCTGGATCATTGAAAGGTCATCACGTCCAGAAGGCAGCACGAAAGGAGCGCACAGGAGAAGAGATCGTGAGTGTCAGATCTTGCTCAGGATCGCTGACAGTCGTTGGATCGGCAAGAAGTTGCATGAGGGTTAAGACTTCATGAATAGCTGGGGTGAATGTCCTGACGAGAGAAGCTAATCGGGATATCGACACTCGGGATATCGGAGATCTCGAGGACGTGAGTTTGGTGATTTGACATCAGAGACCTCGAAACGGCGAGGTTTGATCTGATCCGTCTGGTTGTTGGAGGACAAGTGTCACAAGATCCTCTCTATCATGGATTCGGGCATCAGAGGTAAGAAGAGGAAGTCTTTCGACTTCGCGAGTGGCGAAAATGCGAAAAGGAAGGAACTCGACATTGTGGGCCTAGCTGACGTCACGTCGGAGAATCGGGATTCGGAATATCGGGGATCCCGTGGACAAGAATTCCATGCATTTCGGCATTTAAAAGCCCGAAATTGTGAAAAGAAGGGAAGGTCAGGACAGCAGTTATTTCGGCATTTCGTGTGTCGGGATATCGGGAATCAAAAGGTCGAGAGGTCTAACCCTCGGGTAAGAAAATCCCGAAAGAGATAAGGCTGCGGTCTTATGAGGAATGGTCATGTGGACTAGGGCATATCCAGGAGGGGCTAAGGCGAGAAAGGTCATTTTGGGAAATCGGCAAATCGAAGATCGGGAAATCAAGGGAACAGAGAAATATTGGCATTGAGAACCATAGAGTCCCGAGACCCGAAGCTGAGTCGGGGAAGATCACAGTTGAGTGCAGAAGACCGTGTGGGAAAAGGGCAGGACCTATGGATCAGGTTTTATCAAAGATTCCAGAAGGGAATCAAATGAGCCGCTTCGGCTCACGAACTGATTGAACGATCCTGTGTGAGCGGGTGTGTGCCGAGGCAGACAGAACTTGCCTGTGTCAAGTGGTATCAAAGCGGGATTTCATCTGTATATTTCAGGTGAAGCGAGAAGGTAAAGGAAGACAGGGTTGCTGAGGAGTCTGTGATGGTTGTTTGCAGGTAGGCAACAATCAAGGAGACAGTCAGCAGGACTGTAGGGAGAATCTGAGATCATTGCGGGATGCAGAGTGACAGCAACAGTTTTTCCAGGAGGGCAAACAGAGGCAGCAACATGGCTACTGAAGGCCATAGGTATGCTGAAAGGAAAAACCCAGAGTTGATGAGCGCAGTCGAAAGGGGGAAAGAATTTGCTGACATCAGGGCAAGAATGGAGAAGCTTGAACTGCGGATGCAGCAGAATACCAAACCGAGATGGGTATATGAATGGCCCATGAAGAAGCTGAAATTAAAATGTCCAATCAAGGAGTTGATGGCTAGAATACAGCATGGGCTGTTGAGAGGATGGTTGAGGCATGCTGAAAACCTCGACGGACCTAAGGAAATGGTTCAAATATGTGAACCAAAGATTGGGAGAGATCTCGGAGAAGAGAATGAAATGGGATCAGCTGAAGATCTCAAGAACTACTAGGAGGGCAGAGAAGAAATTCCAAATTGCCAGGTAGGAAAAGAGTTGATATGGGCTGAAGATCTCACGGACTGTCAGGAGGACAGCCAAGGAATTTCACATTTCCAGTTGGGCAATGATATGAGGTCGCTGCGGGATCTCGAAGACTGCCAGGTGGGTAGTAGAAGCATCCTATATTGTCAGGTGGGTAGGGATGAGCAGATGAGACTATCTGAGGGTCTCATGAACTCATAAGTGAGTCGGAATCAGCCGGAGGAGCTGACAGAGGATGAAGGTTCATATGGTTTTCCAAGCCATGTGAATGAAGATGATGACAAGTTAAAAACTTTCACCATCCGAGAGGACGATTTGAGGAGCCTTATAATGATTGGCGGAATCGAGATATTCCTACCACTTTCCCAGGAGGAGGTAGAAATCTGTATTGTAGATGCAACAACAACATAGGGACAGCGAACTGAAACTGTCACAGAAGGATTGGAGCAGATATCTGAAGCTGCCCAAGCAGGAGAGGATGATGAGCATTCTGAGGAGTGGCTCAATATTTTCAACCAGGAGACTGAAAAGACTGCAACATGGGAGTTTGCAGCAGAAGAAGAAGAAGCAGACAACATTAGTTTGGCTGATCTGTATGAACAAATTGAAGCCCTGAAGGGAAGGGTGAAAGTGCAGGGCGTGCACATCCAACAGGTGAAGTTGGAAGCTGATAAAGAAAGCATGGGAGATCACAGTGATCTGCCCATGTGCCGAAAATTTTTGCAGCATAGGAGACTGCACGAATAGGGCCAGCCATTGGAGCAGCTGGACGAAGTGATCCAAGAGATCAGAGAGCTGATGTTGGGGTCAGTGGAAACTATCAGCAAGGAGAAGCTGAACAGAAGGAAAGCAGTAGCTGCAACGCATAAGAAGTAGCAGCAGCAGCAGGGAAATGGAGTGGATGAACAACTCCAGAGGATGATTTTGGATCCAGGAGGATTTCTACAGCTGATATGGGAAGCTCATGAGCAGGAGATCATAAAATTTTGCAGCTGAGGAGTATGATGCAGGAGCATCTCTCCACGTCAGCCAACCAGCGAGCAAGCCACGTCAAGTGCACGCATTCAAAGCTGAAGAGAGGTGTCGCCCTCATTTTGGTTTAGAGTTGAATGTAATTAAAGGTTTAAGTTGTTGAGCTGTGAAGCCGTGCCTTTGCGCAGGCTGTAGATAAGTAGGCCTTTAATGTTTGTAAGGCTGAGATCTAGATCCGGATAGCGGACTAGACAGCCCATTCAATGTAATTGAATAGGGTAGGTAGATTTGGAGGGAAGAGCTCGAATAGCCTCCTCATGTAAAAGATCCATTTGGATCTCATTGTGAGGAGACAGAGTAGGAGGAGTCGAGATAGAGTCTGCGGGTAGAGAGTAGAAGAGGAGGAGCCGAGACCTTATCACAGGCCGTGCTCAGGAACACCTTGTAAATACAGGCGTTTGCCATATTTAATACAAAGATAAGTTTTTCCTGCATGACTATGTGTTAAATGAATGTCTGTGATTATTCTTCATATAATATGAATGTATGTTGTAGATGTATGTTGTAGGTTTGCATTTGCAGGAGTATGTTTGATTTCAGGTGAAGGTCTTTGAGGTTTCATGCCAGGAGGGCATGACTGAGTACTGTGGTCTCCGAATACCAGTGCACTGAAGCACTTCTGAATACTGCGGGTTTAGACAGAGACGTGCTGCGGCACAATAGATGAAATCAACAACTCAAGGAAGACCTCAAGGTTGCTGAACACCTTGGAGGCAAGGCTATGTAGGGGAAAACACAGTTGCAGACAGAAGCTCTGAGGAGTTCTGTGAAGCTCTGCCAGGTGGGCATTGAGCCAGTGCAAGGAGTGCAGAGAGGAAGAACTCTGCTGTGAGTTCTTAAGAAGTCAGAATCACTAAGGATTCTTGACACTCTGCTAGGTGGGCATTGAGACATTGTGCAAACAGGCACAGGGAGAAGAGAACTCTTTGAATTCTGTAAATTGAGGAAGAATCCACTCAGGGATCTTCACAGGGTTGTTGAACACCCTAATAGACTTAGCAAGAGGTTGCTTGAGTGAAGGATAGTCAAGAGGGCATCCAAATTCTCCATCTGAGTGAGAAAGGAAAGAAGAACTGAGTTTCCTTGGTGTTCGAAGCTACAGGAAAGCTCAAGGTGGATAGTACCTTTGTGTGCATGTGAATACCCTGCAGAGGCGCAGGAGTTGAAGAATCCTTCAAGGATCCGAAAGAAGGATAAGCTCAGGAGGGACAACATTTTCATACGCGCGACGAAGCCCAGAGTCAAAGAGTCGAAAGAGGAAACAGGCAAAGGTTGAGGCCTTTGAGAAACTTGTAAATCCTTCCAAGCCAGAGGAGGAAAGAACCAAAGCTCGGGAGGAGCAATATCGGTCATCGGTTCAACCGATAGATTCTGGATTGTTGAAAGGTCATCACGTCCAGAAGGCAACACGGAAGGAGCGCGCAGGAGAAGAGATCGTGAGTGTCAGATCTTTCTCAGGATCATCGATAGTCATTGGATCAGCAAGAAGTTGCATGAGGGTTAAGCGTTCGTGAATAGGCGGGGTGAATGTCCCGACGAGAGCAGCTAATCGGGATATCGACACTCAGGATATCAAAGATCTCGACGATGTGATTTTGGTCATTTGACATCAGAAACCCCGAAATGAAGAGGTTTGATCTGAGTCGTCTAGTTGTTGGAGGACACGTGTTGTGAGATCCTCTCTATTGAGGATCCGGGCATTGGAGGTAAGAAGAGGAAGTCTTTCGACTTTGCGAGTGGCGAAAATGTGAAAAGATGGGAACTCCACGTTGTCGGCCTAGCTAACGTCACATCAATGAATCGAGATTCGGAATATCGAGGATCCCGTGGACAAGAATTCCATGCATTTCGGCATTTAAAAGCCCGAAGTCGCGAAAAGAAGGGAAGGTCAGGACAACAGTTATTTCAGCATTTCGTGTGTCGGGATATCGGGAATCGAAAGGTCAAGAGGTCTGACCCTCGGGTGAGAAAATCCCGAAAGAGATAAGGCTGCGATCTTATGAGGACTGATCACGTGGACTAGGGCATAGCCAGGAGGGGCTAAGGCAAGAAAGGCCATTTCGAGAAATCGACAAATCGGAGATCGAGAAATCAAGGGAACAGAGAAATATTGGCATCGGGAACCATAGAGTCCCGAGAGTCAAAGATGAGTCGGGGAATATCACGGTTGAGTGCAGAAGACCGTGTGGGAAAAGGGCAGGACCTGTGGATCGGGTTTCATCAAAGATTCCAGAAGGGAATCAAATGAGCCGCTTCGGCTCACGAACTGATTGAACGATCCTGTGTGAGTGGGTGTGTGCCGAGGCGGACAGAACTTGCCTGCATCAATATTGAGCAACCATTGGCATTTTAGGTGCATAGGAGAGAGTCTCATGTGTGTATACTGAAGAAGGCATTGTATGGGATGAAACAAGCTCCCAAAGCTTGGTATTCAAGGATTGATGCCTATTTGTAGCAGTTGTTCTTTGAGAAGAGTGAGGCGGATCCCAACCTATACTAAATTGTGGTTGGAGAGGATCCTCTCATTCTCTTGCTATATGTGGATGATATTTTCATTATAGGGGTAGAGGGACTCATCACTAGCTACAAGGAGAGCCTTTCTTCAGAGTTCGAGATGACTAATATCAGACTAATGCACTATTTTTTGGGATTAGAGGTTTGGTATGATCCTGGACACATCTTCCTGGGACAGGGGAAGTATGTGTGTGACATTCTGAGGATATTTCAGATGGAGGACAGTAGGCCCATGACCACTCCTATGATTACCAACTGGAAGAAGTTTCATTCTTCTGAGTCATAGTTGGTGGATTCCACTTTGTATCATCAGTTGATCGGGTCATTGATGTATTTGGTCAATACCAGGCCAGATATTTGTTTTGTTGTCAACACTCTCAGTCAATTCATGGTGGAGCCTAGGAGAGTGCACT
>JASDQU010236511.1:4527-17014 GCA_032191745.1 Picea mariana
TGTTCATCAACAATAATTTCTATGCTCTCCTTCATCATGCTATGCCGATTCTCTTCTTCTAGATGCTTGATTTCTGAAGTACATAAAGGATCTAATGAGATGGATGTTGAGAACTCCTCAATCTCAGGTCTTAATGATTTCTCTCCACTGGGTTTAGTCCATAATTTTTCAGTTTCCTTCACATTTTGGAAAGGAAAATCATTTTGTAGCTCATAGGACCTTGATTCTTTTAATATTTCTGGAGAGGTATTCAAGTTATTGTCTATTGTCAAGATGTGTTCTTCTTGAGAAGAAGAGATCCCAGCTATTGCTAGGATTTGAGAAAGTTCCCTCAGGCTAAAAGTTGCTTTTGAGTTCATCTTGCCATTTGATAAAACTTGGTTCACAAAAAAATGATGTCCACAAGGTTAGGATCTCTTGATGGTGGTAAGAAAACAAAGGTTGTATTGTTTGGTTCTATGGAAGGCTTGAGTGGTCTTGCCTCCTGTCCCACAATTATTGGTGCTTCATTTTTTTGTTTTCTAATGCTCCATGTTTTAGTCTCTTCAGAGACAATTTTAGCTCTTTGGGTTGAGTTAACTCCTGTTTTTTGGTATCGGTCTAGGGATTTTATGAGTGGACCATTCCTTCCCCCAAAAAGGTTGGAAAGAATCTTGGTTGAAAGGTCTAGTTTAGATTTAATGTTTCTACCTTTTGGGTCTCTAGGTCTATTCATGAAAGAAAACAAAAACAAAAACAAAAACTAATATTGGGTTTGGGGGAGCCTACAATAGTAGATGCGCAGGTTCTTACCTCTCATCTTAAAGTCCCCCCGCCACCAATCTAATGCTAAAGTCTAGAAATGATCTATTTCCTATCTATTTCCTACCTTGAGACAACTCCCTGACAATGATGCCAAAAATGATGGGTGTTCTATATGCACTAAAAACCCTCAATTAAATTGTCAACCCGGTGTAAGTAAACTTAGAGTTGTAGCAAAATATATTCCAAAGTTGGAAGGGCTAGTAGTAGTATAGTCTAACGAAGGAAGTGGCTATCTAAGGGCTAATCTACTCAAGCAAAGCTATTTAATGAGCAAACACTACTAAGCAACTTGAAACTATGTAACCTAAGTACTTTTGGGACAAGGATCGATGGATAGTTCTAAGAAAGCAAGTAAAAACCCTATGTAAAGCAAACTAGTTCATAACAATAAGAAAAAGAAACTATTAAGCATAACAATAAGCAAATAAAAAAAGCAAACTACTTTAACTTGCCAACCTAAATTCAATCAGCAACCACCCTATGAAATCAAATAAATAAACAAGCCAACAACTATTCTATTAAAGCAAGTAAACAAGTAAGCAAAACAACTAACTAACCTATTAAAGCAAGTAAACAAGTAAGCAAAGAAACTAGCTAATCTATTAAAGCAAGTAAACAACTAACTACTCTAAGATAACTTCTACTGCAAGTAAAATAATTAAGACTTCTCATTGAACAACTATCTAGCCTAAGAGGCAAGTGGACTATATTCTTAATTCCAACTTCAAAACTATTTCTAATTCATAAAAGGAAATCTATTTAATGGAAAGAAAGAGAAATTAACAACTACTCTTGAACCCATGATAAGCAAGCTACTATCTAATCTATCAAAACAAAGACTATCTATCCTACAACAACAATAAAACTATCTATGAAAACAAAAAACTATCATGCATTAATCATCAACAGTATAACGAGACTATGCTAATAAACTCAATTGCATTCTATACTAATGAAGCAAATTCATACTACACTAAACTCAATAATTAACTACAACTTGAAATTGCAACCTAAATCTAAACAAGAAATTGCATAACATAAACTAAACTAGCTCTATCTTAACAATTCAAATTGTGAAAAAGGGAAATGCTCATAAACATAAATTAAACACTATTCTAGCATATGACAAGTAATGAAATGAGTAAACTAGCTAACAACTAGATAAGCAAAGACTAAATAGCATTTGAATAAGCAATTTTCAAATAAAAACTAACACTATCACTATTCATCCATCGAAACCCTGTCAAAGAAAGCATGAATTAAATTTCTGTTCTAAAACCCTGTTTTAACTTCTATTTCAGCATGAAGAAAGTCTATTCTACCATCTAACTACACACGGAGTTAGTGTCTAAATCCTCAATCTTGCTTCTACTAACTAATAAGTCATTGCATACTAACAAAAATCCTCATAATAACCTGAAAAAACTAAGTTAAGCCAACTAAATCACAAACAACAAATTAAATAAGAAAGAAGTAAAATATCATTTCATGTACAGGAAATAAAATAAAAATGAATCTACACTATTTAATTCACAAATAAACTCATAAGATAGTTACCCATACTGCTGGTGGGCCCCCCAACAGTCATGATTACTCTTCAAAGGTACACCACGAACTTCAGCACAACGATTTCACCATTAAAACTAAAAACGCAGGTTTTACATAGTCTGGCAAAACGAAAATGGAAAAAGAGACCCAAAATCGTATTTGTCTCTAACACACTACTTCTTCTAATGATTAACTTCTATCTGACCACCACAGTGGTATTTATAATATTTACAGACCAAGTGGTCGACCATTGGAGGGTCGAACCACTTCTAAAAACAACAAATTACATTAATGGTGCCCTAACTGGCNAGTATTTGGAGGGGGGTAAGCATGAGAAAAACCCATGTTCTTGATTCACCCACCACTATCTGCCAATACAATAACCGCCAAATCGCCCACCGTTTTTGTACAGGACGAGGTGCTGGACGGAGTGTCGGATCAAGTACCAAATGCAGAATTGAGAACCACGAACTTCTCTCAATCCATTCAGAATTTCAGGAAACAACCCACAAAGGACCTAATGAAGGACCTAATTGGGCATATTACGCACAAAACCCATGTGTCATAATTTTCAGATTCCACTTCATGCTCCCACAATTTAATATTTAAGTTAGCTGCCTATAATAGTGTCAAATGAAGTACCGAAAGCAGAAACATGATGCGATTTTGCCCTGTAACACCAAAAAACGTGAATTAGATTCTTGGAAACATAAAAACATAATGAATTATACTCAAGATCGACATAAAACATGAATTATGCATACCTAGTGTAGATCATAGCATTTTGGCACAAAATTCTTCAAAAACCTTCTTCAAAACATGAAAACGCATATACACATTCGGCAAAAAAGATCTAATTAACGTCATAAAATCGATCATATCTTGGGCCCAATATTTACTGCTGTAAAGAACTGACCAAGAGCATCTATGAATCATCCAATATATATCATGAGGAGGGGGCATATACCAAGGGAAAAGGAAAGGACTCATTGGTGGCCAAGAATAGAAGCTAGGCGCATGATGGAAATCATGTGGAGAGGGAAAAGAAAAGTGTGAGTTAAAGTCTAAGTGTGGAGTGAAGATACATGGATTTAATGCGCAACAAGGATGAGAATTGTGCCCTAAAACATAGGAATGTGCACATGTGGATGAGGTGAAGTGAATACATCTTGTATACTAGAGTGGAGAAGCTGACATGGGTGCAAAATTGAAGTATAAGATTAAGACTAGGTCTTAAGTGGCACATGCAAGTGAGTTGTGAGAGGTTTACTATGCATGGAGAGAAGGAATGCACCCTAAAAGTGAGGAATGTGCACTTGGAGATGAAAGTGAGTGAATGATGAGGCTAAGTGTGAGAAGAATGGGTAGATAAAGTGCATGGATGCATGACAATGGCCAAGAATATCCATGAGTCTAAGTAATTGTGACATGTAAGAGATGAGTAAGAGTCAGCTCAAAAATGCACCCACATGCGAGAGAGAGAAGAGGGCACACTTAGGAATATAGGAGAAGAGGATGAGTTAATGAAACATGCGCCTAAGTTAACTTGAGTAGGAGTGGTAGTTGAAAGCCAAAATTAGCCATCTATTGCATGAGTTCATGTTCAATTTGACTCAAGTATGGGTGAGTTATGGCCAAGTCAAATTTTCCCTAAATTTGAGGGAATCTCTTAATTTTTAGGAATTTACGGTTTAAACTCAACTTGGGGTGAATTTTGTGGAAGTGATGCATGGAAAGTGGAGAGGTGAGTGTGAGGAGTAATATACAGGGAAATGGGACCCAACTATGTACCCCTATTTAGCTCAATTTAATTAATTATTAAATTCTTATGTCATGGGAAAATGTGACCCATGCTTAGGTGGATTCCACATCACTCAGTAGATATGCCACATTTCACCCTTTGAGGGTGCCACTTGGCATTGCATGGATGACGACCGTGCCTACTAAATATAGAACTTTCTAAAAATAGAATCTAGCTCCTAAATTTTAGGAAATCGTCCACATCATCCAAGAAGACTAGGAGAACACCGTCACATGTCATTGTCTAAAAATAGACACTGTTAAAAAAATATATTTATCTGAATTCCTTTGACTTTATACTCACCAAACTCATTTTTTCGCAAGTGATCTGAATGTACAATCAGAACTCACATACGAGCCCTAATGCTCAACCTACTAAAAATAGTAAAATGCGCCAAATCTTCTTGGAAAATATCCAAAAGACTCTAAATATCTCAAGGATCAACAATATGTTCTTAGAATATGAATATGGGGTCCAGAGCCCAAACTAATAAAAACATCAAGTTCTTGCATGTCGCTTAGAAAAGTGTTAACAGGCCTACAATCATGCAAGAACTCTCCCTGTATGCTCAGAACTGATCCAAACTGTCAATAGACCTAATCAAACCAAGTCAACTCTAACTCTGAACCAAACAACCATGTACCAATAATATAGATTTTTCTCGTAAGAACCAATCTATGCTAACCATAAGTTCTAAAATCTTGGAGAATATTAGAATGCCAACCAAAATAGTGCATGCTGGCTCTTAACCCTCAATATTTTCTAGGGTGAAAATCTGGGGGTTAACAATGGAAACTCAAGGGGACGAGATCCTCCTGTTGCATTTTGAGAACTATAAGAATCTTTGTGTTTGTAAGAATATTGATCTATGATAACTCTATAACATGTACCAATGATTCTCTAAAAAAATATGTACCAAAATATACCTTTGTAAATGTGTGGAAGGAAGGAAGCCCATGTAAGTCGATCAAGAAAAACCTATAAGATGATATGTAATATCAATGCATGTCCAATGGGCTATGGAGTCAAAGTATATAAACCTCCCTCTGAAAACTAAAATACAAGGGGTCTCATTCAAATCTGCTACCTGCTACCACCCAATATGTACACTCCTCCCCATGGTAAATATGTTGATGTCGACACAAGGGAGAGAGTCACTTCAATAGATGTCAATAATGTAAACTCCTATGAAGTGTGAAGGAACACCACCAATAATGTCAATGGGTCCTAAGGTACGAGCACAACTTGTCATTGTGAAATATATTATGAAGTTGAACAATGACATGGATCATCCAATCAAAGTTCAATGATAGTCAGCCTTGTCATATGCGATATAATTTCCAATGAGGCTAACGACTACCAAGGTGCTCCACTTTTGGGTCATCCATAGATAATGTGTCAGAGTCGATACATGATGACCTGCTAAAAAGAAGAGAAATGATGTATCTCTGCCCCCGATGTGAAGTGATAACTAAAGAAGATGAAGATGAAAGAATGAGGTACCATATCCCTATTGCTGGATGGCGAGACCAATGACTCAAAGTAGATAACTCAATGATAAGAGACGATGAGACAAAACATAATATGACTCAAGAATTTTCTATGTCTCCTCAAACTACCCATCCTAAAGTTTCAATACTTTGGGAACAATGAAAAATGGGACCCCCATCCAAGCTCACACTAATTATAGACAAAAACGATTGGCATGTAAAAAAATTCACATTCAAATTTTAACCCAGGAATAACAATTATGGAAAACCATTTATTTAGAAAGGAAACACACACAAGACTCGACCGCATGTTGATAAAAGTAGGAAAAAAATCAGCAATATTTATGCAAAGACTAAAGTAGATAACCGAAGAGAAAATACACTACAAGGAAAATGTAGATTGCTATCCTAAAGCTGTAAACAATCAACAAGAAGGAAATACTGAAATGACAATGCGAAAAGGAAAGACAATTACCCTAGACTATTTTTTTTTACCTCAAAGCTACCATGATTAAATAATCATACTCAAAGGACCAATGTAGCCATGGAGCCAAATGACCAGTCTGACGAGAAAGTTGAACAAAGTCAACCTTCTAGGGGGACCAACCATGAAGGCTGCTAGTTGATTAGAGGTTGTTGGTTGGTATTTAGAACATGGCATTTCAATAGTAAGAATCATGAATGTATGAGAGCCAAAACTCTTAGAATCTATCTACTGAAATACCTCCATTATCCTGAGCTTGACCAGGTCATGATGAAATCTGATATCCAAGCTCTAATGAAGCTTAGAACCCTGAAAAAAAAGATCTTCTTCCTGGAATACAGGTAGAGTGTAAGGGACATCATCCTTTGGTTGAACCAAAAGTGGCTCCTCCTATTGTAATGGTATCTGATAAAGTGTTTCCTGAACCATTGTTGTGATAGGAAAGGATGAAGCATCTACTAGGATGGGCATATATGAAATCCTTTGTTCACTAACCTCTACTTAGTTTACCTATGGTTCCTCTTCTTGGAAATTTTTATCCTCTTGAAATTTTTCATCTTCACTAATGGGGGGAACCAGTGAACACTCTTGAGTATTCAAATATTCATCTTCATCTTCTTGGAACTCTACATATAACTCAAATGGTGCAACTATTGGTTCTAGATCATCTAAGAATGGGATATGACCCTCGTTTTCATCTCTGGGAACTTGATATGGTGCAAGTTTTAGTTGATCTTCATTAACATAGAATTCCTGCACTATTTTAAGAGTTTGTAGTTTAAATTCATGGATCAGAATGAAGCCACAGGCTTCCATAAAGTCTCTTTCCAACATAATAGAAACATCATGGGCCTCATTCATAGTTCAAGGTTCCTTATTCCTAAGAAAAATAACCAAAATTCCATCAAATGCCTCAAGATAAAAAAATCAAAGCAAAATCATCATTAGAACTTATAGTAACAACAAAATTATAATAATTTTTAGAAAAACGAGCATTAAAATTAGTGACAGTTTCATCCCCATTTTATTTTTAATATGAGTAAAAACATTAATTAAGGAAGAATTGTCTGGTGTATTCACTTATATTTTTGTAAGCTTCTCTTGGAATGAATCCCATCCATCAATGGAGGCATCTAGAATATATTTGTACCTCATTCCTGCCTCCCCCTTGAGGGTTGACAAAAACAACCTCATCACCACATCCTCATGTTCCACCTAAAAATCATCCAACAATTTTGAAAAATCAATCAAGTGGTCCTCAACTAATTCTCCTGACCTTCCTACAAACAAAGGTAATAATTTAAGACATTTATGTGCATATAAGTCATGAGGATAATCTAGGAATCCAACAAATCTTAGTTGGTCAAAAGCATAAAATCTCCATCTTACTGGTGGTCTCATAACTGCGGCCATATTGTTAATCTCATATAGAAACAAGCGCAACTGCTACCCTAATACTATCTCGATATGGAAATAAAAATAAAGATGAAGACATCAAATATACACTCACCATAGTGCTCATCGAAAAATAACTTACCTAAGAAATCTTATGCTTACCAACTTCGAGAGGAGTTCTTGGTGAAATGATAATCTTGTTCCAAAAAGATGTTAGGGTTACTACAAGCTCGGGACTAGACTTTGTAAGGGAATTGAAACTGAAATATATTCTTGTGTAAGTCCCCTGTGGAGTCTTCCCTATATCCTATGGAGTCACTAGGTGAGTTAGAAAAAATAAAAGAAATAAAAGAAAAAACTCACCGATTGTCATTTACCAAGGCTGACGTTCCCTGACAATGATGCCAATTTGTTAGCACAACTTTTTACCCTCCAATCTGAGCTGATACATGTGTTAAGACAATGGTAAACACTAGGATAATTAAAGTATTAAGGCCCCAAATTGTCACTGACCAAACCCCTCTTCGTTTGGGCTAGCTCTTGCTATCCTTTGGGGGGAGTCCCTAGGAACACTGAAGTGCCTTGTTGTTGTCTTTAAGTCTAATTTCTGGATGTAAAACCTACAAAACAACAAGTTGCTAGTATTGGAAAACATGTAAAATAATCCCAAATCGATGATGAAAATTGATATTTAATGCTTGGAATGAACCTGCAGGGTTAGCACAATGATAATAGACTAGAAAAGAAGAGGAAAACTATTGGAGGCAGGCCAAAGAAGAAAAGCAAGGTGTTTTTGGGGAAAGAAAGCATGCATGATGAAAGCGACAACTGGAAGGAAGAGCAACACACATGCAAGAAGGGAAGACCTAATGATGATAGGGTTAGGTTTTTGGTAATGTATTGTAAATGACGAAGAATCCAAAAGAATATAAATAACAATACGTAGGTATCATAGAGGGTTGGATTTTTGTATTTCTCTGATTGTTGTTACTACCGTAGTTATGCATGAGTTGATGTGATATGTGATGTTTTGTTGTATGACCTGATTTTGTATAGGTTTTTGAGATAGAGGAGACAAAGGAGGGTTAGATCACAGGATGTGGGGCCTGGTGCGATCTAGTCCACCTCATATAGATCTTACCCGACTAGGAAGAGTTGTAAGTGCACGATGCTCTAGATGCAAAACTATCATAATAAAAGAGCCAAGAGCCAAATCTTTGTGGATGTAGCCCAGGAGGGGGTGAAAAACGGTAACATTTGTGTTATGTGATGAATGCATGAATATCTTTATTGTCTTCATTAATTGTTATGATGTTTAATGAATGAGTGATTATATTACATGTTAAGTACTGTTGCGATATTGAGAGAATAAGCCGTGGATTTACTGCATAGTCGTGAATACCTGTATGTTTCATTTACAAGTTACGATAATGGTTCAATATATAGATCTCATATCTCACACTCAATCCTAGACTGTAAACACATGAGTCTTACATCCACCTATTAAATTTATCTCAGGTGAGACTATGCAGCACATTCTGTGTGTTGTGTTGCCATTTGGTTTACCGGGAGGGCCGATAGTTTTAGGGGCTTTGTTGGAAACCCAAAAGACATGAACCCTGGGTAAATGCAAACTTAGACGGTAAAGAAGTAGTTAAACCCAACAAAAACTATTCAAAAGGTGAGAAATAACCACAATGAACAGTTCAAAAAATGACAAATCAGATCACAAATTTACCATAATATCGCCAAGAAGAGAGATTTAAAGAAAAAACACACACTTATTTATTGATCAATATTATAAGAGATTTGATTGCACCACACTTGAAAATCTTACAACCGATACAATGATTACTTTTCTTAGACAAGAGTCACTAGACAAGAGAAAGAGAGAGAGAAGAATGAGAGAGACACTATGTTGTTTCTATAAAGAACCATCCAAGAACCTCTGTGAAGCATCCAATATATAACATGAGGATGGCACATACAAGGGAAAAGGAAAGGATGCATGGGTGGACAAGAATAGAAGCTAGGTGCATTATGGAAATCATGTAGAGAGGGAAAATCAAAGTGTTAGTTAAAGTCTAAGCATGGAGTGAAGATGCATGGAGTTAATGCAAAAAAAGAGGATAATTGTGCCATAAAACATAGGAATTAACACATGTGGATGAGGTTAAGTGAATACATATCATATACTAGAGTGGAGAAGCTAATATGATTACACAAGTGAATTAGCATGCTTAAGAATAGGTCTTAAGTGGCACATGTGAGTGATATGTGAGAGGTTTAGTGCGCATGGAGAGAAGGAATGCACCCTAAAAGTTAGGAAGGTGAACTTGGAGATGAAAGTGAGTGAATGATGAGGCTAAGTGTGAGAAGAATGACTAGATGAAGCACATGGATGCGTGCCAATGGCCAAGAATAGCCATGATTCCAAGTAATTGTGACATGCAATAGATGAGTAAGAGTTAGCTCAGAAATGTGCCCACATGTGTGAGAGAGAAGAGGGTGCACTTAGGGAGATAGGAGAAGAGGATGAGTAAATGAAACATGTGCCTAAGTTAACTAGAGTAGGAGTGGTAGATGAAATCCAAAATTATCCACCGAACGCATGAATGCATGTTCAATTTGACTTAAGAATGGGTGAGTTATGGCCACCTCAAATTCACCCTAAATTTTAGGGAATCTTCTAATTTTTAGAAATTTACGGTTTAAACTCATCTGGGGGTGAATTTTGTGGAAGTGATGCATGGAAATTGGAGAGGTGAGTATGAAGACTAATATATGGGGAAATGGACCCAGTTATGCACCCTCTTTTAGCTCAATTTAATTAATTATTAAATTCTCATGTCATGAGAAAATGTGACCCATGCTTAGGTGGGTGCCGTATCACTCTATAGATCTGCCACATGTCACCCTCTGAGGGTGCCACTTGGCACTGTATGGATGATGTCCGTACCAACTAAATATAAAACTTTCTAAAAATAGAATCCAACTCCTAAATTTTAGGAATCTATCCACATCATCCAGGAAGACTAGGATAACATTTTCACATGTCACTGCCTAAAAATAGACACTGCTAAAAATAGACATTTGTTCAAATTCCTTTGACTTTATACTCATTGAACTCGTTTTTCCGTAAGGGATCTGAATCTGAAATCAGAATTGACATATGAACCCTGTGCTCAACCTACTACAAATAGTAAACTATTGCCAAATCATCCCAAAAAAGATCCAAAATACTTTGAATGTCTCAAGGATCAACAAGATGCGCTCGAAATATGAATCTGGGGCCTAGAGCGCAAACTGCTAAAAATATAAAGTTCTTGCATATCGCCTTGAAAAGTGTTGTTGGGCCTAGAATCATGAAAGGACTCTCCTTGTATGCTCAAAACTTCTCCAAGCTGTCAAGAGAGCCACTCAGACCATCTCTCATGGGAACCAACCTATGTTAACCATACGTGCTAACATATGGGAGAATATCATAATGCCATTAGAAATAGTGCATGCTAGCTCTTAACCCTCAAGATTTTCGAGGGCGAAAATCTAGGGGTTAACACACCTATTTTGCACATAAAGGCGATTTTTAATTGGAAGTCTAGGCCCCACTTGAGATGCTTCTCTAATGTAATTAAGTTATGTTTTCTCATCCTAGATACCTATTATACAAGATTTTATTATGTTAACTAACATTGGAATAATTTGTGAGCAGTCAATGAAACTAAAATCGTGAAAATGGCATGTGGCCTTTGGTGCAATTTTTTACCTCTCATAAAATATGAGGTATAACAACTTTTTTGCGCTATTGTCGGGGACAAAGTACATTTATGATATATTTTTAGATCACCTACATTCTTTTATTAGGATTTTATTTTAACATCTCTTGTCCTCATCTGACGACCCCATGAAGGGAAGAATCCATTTCCTTGCATATTTTGAAGATGTGTTGCTTGCAGGGTGAAGCAAACAACATTGTGAGGTCATTAAATATTCACCTTGGTGACTCCACTCCATTTTTTTTTTTAAGTAAAAAGGGGTGGTGCCTGTTATATTACCATAGTCAAAGTACAAAATTCAAGACTGTAGGTGATGCTAGCTATCCCGCCTGAGCATCCATGTCCATGTGTCACACTGAATGCATAGTTAGAAAAAATTGACAGAGTTGACGTCCTGCCCGAAGGAAACCAGGACTCATGGTCACAGCATGAAAGCTGGTTATTCTATCTAGCGCTAAGACTAACTGGTAGCTAGCTAGTAAAAGGCAGAAACTGTAACTACAACACCAAGACCAGAAACGAGTTTTAAACATGAGGGAACCTCTGAGCCGAGCTGTTTGTCCTAGACCTCGGAGTGCCTCCACCTCGCAGGGAACATGTAGGTGTGCGCGCAGGTCGGACATTGCTTTTTTGTCGATGCTCTAGAGTGTGCCGCGAAGAACATGTCCATCCGCTGATCCATGCGTTCCAGGCGGAAGATTTGGTCATCTAACTTGTTCCTAATTTCAAAGACAAGATTAAGGTACCCCCAGTCAGCTACAAGTGGTTGCTCCTTGCAATCCTCGCTGGTGGCCGTATCCACATCCTGTGTTCTGTGTCGTCGACGCTCTAGTCTTGTCTCCTTCTCTTCTTTGATGGGCTTGGGAGGAGCCTCCTCTTCCACGTAGCAGGGGGAGTAAGGCTTCTCCGTGGCGGCAGTAGATGGGTTGGACACCTTGCAATCAAACTGACACTTGCTGTGGGTGCCAAAGCTCGTGCTCGGGTTCCAGTTCTTTGGTACCATGAACAGGGTGTGCCCAGGAGGGCTTGGCAGACCACCTTCCGGTATGACCTCTTCCACGTACGCCATTGGAGGTGTACGTGGTTTGGTCTTTCGTCGCCGAGATGCAGTCACCATATCCCTCTCAAAATTATGCTTTCGTTTACGCCGAGACTCCGCCGCCTCAAATTTCTGCTTTCGTTTGCGCCG
>JASDQU010236512.1:0-16924 GCA_032191745.1 Picea mariana
AACAATGATGCCTAGGGAAATAGTCGACAGTCTGATATACATGCAAGGGCAGGGTAACTGAGCCCAAAATCAACTTGAGAAGTCCTTCACAGGGTTGTTTTATCAAGTGACCCCCACTAATACATCCAACCACTACACCAAGACCAACAAAGTAGGGTTAGTAACTTGGTTTTCCTTAATACGACCTCATGATTGACCCTTGTGTCAAAAGGGCTTCCCAGGACAAAATGTAGTAAATGGATTTCATTTCTCCCTAACTCAAGATTATATGTTTGTTTACACCTTTGGAAAGTTATCTTTCAAACCTATTCCAAGTCCCTACAACTAATCTGATGTAGGTTGCAAAGATCCCTAGAAATAAAAGTTTCTAGGTAGATTTTAATTAACACGTAAATGTTATTAAGCTATTGTTACTCAAGAGGAAAATGGCGTGTACTAAATGATGTTTTGACCGACTCTAAACTTATGCAAATAAATGAACCTACAAATATTTCACTTCGATGAAAGATATATTACGATAAGGAGAAAATGTTTATCATTCCTAGATGCACAATGTCCCAAAATGTTATTAAACTCATCAATATCAAGATCTTCAAGAAATGAGCCAAAGAGACTGTACACCAATAATTCCAAAAACCATGCAATTTCGCTACTTCAAATGAAAAGATGCCCCAAATATAATGCAAAGCAAGAAATTAAAGCTTTTTATTTCAAATATAGCTAAGAATTAGCAAATATTTTTAAAAACAAAGCAACCCAAATAGAACAAAAAAATATTTTAAAACGAACTATTCAGAAAAAGAAGTGTTCTTTCACTAAACAATTCTAAAGAAAAACAATGCTTTGTAACTGAAAGACATGCAAAGAAAGAGATCAAATCTTTCAAAAGAAAAAAATCTAAAACAAAGCAAAGAAGTGGCTAAAAGAAAATTCAAAGTTGTCAAGAAGACTATAATCTGACCCAACAAATCACCCCAAGCACTTATCTAAGATCTTTGTAAGGAAAAAACAACAAAGACTACTTTTTCACACAATCGTCACAGAATACTAGACTAACATAGTGTGAAAACCCTGATCATCTCAGGTCATAGAAGACCATAGTGCGACAATGTCGCATTGTCTCTCAAAGCAGGGTGAGTCGATTAATGGAAAATGTGGAAAAAATAAAAAAGCATGAAGGTTTTCCAGTGAAATTAAACAATCATAGAGTCAATCTAGATCTCCCAGTGACTAAAAAAACAGATCCCATGCAATCGAAGCAAGAAAGCAAGTCAAACTAGGAAAACAAAAAAAAAATTCCTCAATATGGTTGCCAATTTTGTTATCGTACAAATTGGTAAGTGCGTACACAAATTGATATCCCTAGTTTCACCCAGAAACTAGAACAAAACAAGACAGTATACTAAACTTTCCTTAGATTTCAATTACCAAATAAGAAGAGGATCCAAAAAATACATTTTAAATGTTGTAGACCTGACCTCACCAATGTGATCCCAGCTCCTTCTTAAGGCTTATGGAGAAATATCTGCAAAGAAACACAAGCCAACGAAGACAAGAATAACATAGTCTATTCTACATGAAACTATGTATGTGATCAAGGAAGCATACAATATGGAAAAATAGCGTTCATATAGGAAAGAAAAAGTATATATGTATTAAATAATGTGGAAGAAAGATACAACTAGATGCCTTGATGTTGTCAGGTTCCTTCCAGTAGTTCCTTGCTTCCCATAAACGTATGCTCCAATGAGTTCTGAGACTGTAAGTTTGAAGATACTAACAATCTATCTTGATAACATATATCATAATCCTGTCAAAATCCCTTCAGTTGATAATTCTCAAGCCAAAATTCTACTAACTCATTAGCCATTCTTAAAGCTGACACAAAAAATCTAACTTTCCCATGAGAACTCCCCTCCTTTTATAAGCTGAAAAGGATAAGGTTAGGAGGCTAGGATGATCCCATGATATCAGGGATGCAACTCAGATCCAAACCAATCGGAGGCCACCTCACCCTCGAATCTTCTATTCTAGAAGTGTCGAGAAGCTTCTCTTTTTCTTCGTACTAATGATTGTCGCACCCTTAACACTGAGAAAACTACGACAATGTCGTAGGCCACTATGGTGAAACCTACATCGATCCTAGATCATCGCACACTTAACACTGAGCAAGGTGCAATGATCCTTCTTCACAAGGTTTTTTATAAAGGAAAATATATTTTTATCTCTCTGGGAAAGTTCATATTCATTCTTCTTTTGGGATTAAGGCAATTGATCATTCTAAAGACAAAGGATAGGTGCACATCATTAACACTCATAGGGGTGAAAAAAATAATGTATAATAATAGGGGGAGCATGAGCATGATTGTTGTCATGTCTAAGTGTTTCCATCAATGTTGGTGTTTCCATCAATGCCAAATGGGGATATTGTTGGACAGTTTGTTTGGATAGTTGGTTGTCATTGATGTCAACCCTTGGAGAGTGATATTGGAGATTGATGTCAACCCTTGGCGAGGTCCAGATATGTTGGATATTTGATTGACATTTGTATGATCGAGATTGATGGTGAGTTAGTTGGGTACATTTGATATAGTCTACATGTAACCCTATCCTAAAACTAGTCTCAAATAGGTGTTTCGGGTAAAAAGGTCATAACTTCTTCATAGAATATCCAAATTCATTGATGACAAATTAATTGGATACAATATATTCCATATTATGTTGTGCATTATTATCATATCCATATATCAAATATTTCGGGTGTGGCATGCTCTAAAAGTTTGCTCTCTAGAATAAGCTAGAATTCAAAAGGTCTGCCATTTTTGCTATAACTCCTTTTCTGGGAGGTTCCAAGTAGTGAAACGTGGAGGAATTGAATAAAATATATTGAATAATATTGTGTACAATTTTCATACCTTTATTCATTATAGGTAGAAAGTTGTGATTTCTGAAAGTTAGGGCTTGTGACTAATCCAAAATCTAGTCCCATGAGACTAAGGTAAAGTTTCATGAAGATGTTATTCTCTTATTGTTGAAGTTGAGAAAGGTCTTTAGGTTTGTGATAACATACTCCAGGTCTCTTGCAAAGTTACATGTATGTTTATATGCATGTTTTGAGGGTTACATGTTGATGATGTTATGGTGTATGGCATGATTGAAACATATCATGAGTGATATGGTATATGGTTGAGGCACATGGTTTGAGGTACATGATTGGGTGCATGTCTTGTTGATGTTGGTATAATACTTGTTGATGCATAGCTTGGTTCTTAGTTTTGCACATGATTAGGGTGCATGTTGGACACTTGATGTTGGCATAGTATTTGAGGCACATCTTCGTGATATTGGCATATTGGTGGAGGTTTTGTGCATGGTTGATGTGCATGGTTGGAACATGGTATGGTATAGGTTTTGATGGTTGATGTACATGGTTTATGTGCATGGTTGATGCATGGTATGGTACAGGTGTTGATGATGCAATTTTGGTGCATGTTTGATGCACTTGTCATGGTACATGGTTGATGATTCAGGTTGTGGCACAGGTTGATGCATGGTAGAGGTTGGTACTTGATGGTATGTTGGTGATCTCGATACATGCATGGTAGAGGCATGTGTTGGTGATGTTGGACATCTATTTGACAGGTTTCCTTGGTGTATGATCCATGTGAGAGGATCTAGTCGAGTATCGGTGATTGTGACAGGTTGATGTGACAGGTTGGATACAATGACAGGTTGATATGACAAGTTGGATACAATGACAGGTTGATAGTGGTAGTGATTGTGGTAATGATAGTTTGGTATACACTTATATTTCAGGGTGGAAGGATAGGGAAAGAAAAGGGGGTTGTAGCATCCTTCTGGTTGGTGTCAGAGAACTCAGGGAGTTGGATCTTCCTTCAGGTTGTAGCTTGAGAACTCAGGGGGTTGTAGCCTCCTTCTGGTTGGAGCTAGAGAATTGAGGGATTTGTAGCTTCCTTCAGGTTGGATCCTAAGAACAGGGGGTTGTAGCCTCCTTCTAGTTGCAGCTAGAGAATTTGGAAGTTGTGTTTCCTATCAATGAATTATTGATATATAAGAAATCATTTTGTGGTTTTCTCCCATTTGTGTTTCCATGTAAATACTGGTGTACTTTATATTTTATGTGATGTTGATGTAATGTTTCTTATGATTATATGCTCATGATATATTGAATGCAATCAGATATGATACATTGATGATAAATTGTTGAACATTGTTGTTAAAGTGAAAGAATATATATTGTGGTTAAAAGTGGTATAAATTTCTCATATTGATTCACCCCCACCCCACCCCCCCTCTCAGTATTCCAACACATTTTTGGATCTTGGAAATGAAACAATGTTAACACGTTATTTTCCATAATTTCAAATACCAAAAAACTTGCAAATTAAAATTACAATTCAATATAATTAAAACTCACTACATATACGACAAGTCTCATAGGAAATTTCCTCCTCCTGTATCCAAACCTCTCTATGATGCCTCCCTACAAATTTGCATACAATGAATTCATGAAAAACTATAATGCCTAAAATGAAATCCATATTTTCATGAAAACAACTTCATCACATTTTGATCTAACCAAGAAAATCTAAGGCGATGTCAAAGATTGGCCTTCCTAGCTAGGAGGTAGAGTTGTGTCTTGAACCTCCTACTTCATGGCCAATACGATAGGTTCAATAGTAGTTGATGAAATGGCGGTAGATGCTACAAAAATATATGATATGGAAGTAGTTGCAACACTCGTAGGATTTTTCAAAAAAGAGACAACAATGCATGTAGGTGTCATGGGACTAGAAGGGCCAATCAATGGTCTTTGAAAGTGTGTTGGGGGGGTCTGATGATGGAATCATGTCAATGGATACAAACATTAAGTCTTGAACTAGTAAGAGGCATAAACTCATCATTGTAAAAAAATAGACATGTCAATAAATAAATTTAATTTGTTCAATACTTGCATGATATCGATAAAAAATATAAATCTAGGGTTGTACCAAGAGAGGATGCAAGACTGAAATTTGGACAAGGTGGATTCTTAAGAATTCCAGATGGATCCTATAAAAAAAAAAAGGTGTGAAAGTAGTTGAAAATTTTTTAAAAATCAACAAATTTAACCATATAATGTATCTATCGTATTGTGATTAAACAAATTAAAATTGTTGTGAAATACCTATGTGTGGGCCATGATGATATAAACTGCAATGCCCAAATCTAGAGGAACTAGTAGTATCTGAGTTGGTAGTGCAATTTGGCCATGAAAAACACATACCATGTGCTACAAACAACATGATCTAACCCAAAGAGAGTGATATAATACAATGAAAATACAACTTCAAATTAAACAAAAACTATGTGAATGTATTATCATTTATGTGCCATGGAAATATGAGATATAACACTAAGTGGATAGGTACAAACATTGTCATGTACTACAAAATTTAATGCCAAAAATAAATAAGCCATACGAGTACAAATAAAAATATGTGATGTAAAAATAAAATGATTGTTGCACCTAGTCCCAATGTGGCATGCTCAAGAAAGAAGACATTCCAAATGTTGCAGTGTATGTAGCTTAGGGTGATTCATGGAATACCCCTTCCATTGGCTACATACATGTGTGTAAGAGGTTTGAATTTCGTACAAAAAAATGAAAAATGAACCCAAAAAAATCACATTTTAAAACCAAATTAACTTGAAAAAATACTTGACTATAAGTATATCCGACAAAAACTAGAATGCCTAAGGGTATAGTAAGCATCCTAGATGCAAAATGGGATCTCTCGACCCCAACTAGGGATGGAAATTTTAATTATCGTATCAACTATTATAGAAATATATATGGATATAATTAGATGAAGATACAAAAAAATGAAAAGCAACATAAAAGAAAACTAGGGTATCGTTTAAGGCACAATATACCACTTTGTATATATTTCAAGCATGATATTACTCATTTCATCAATATTTAACACATTAAACACCAGAAAAACTTGGCCATAGAACCCCTTAATGAAGTTACACCATTCAAACAAGAAAATATGTAGAATGGAAACACTTAGAATTGGACAAAATTCTTATAATACAACTTTGTCACCCCTTTATGTGGAATTTGCAATGCCAAGTTTTCCAACCATCCCCCAAAATGAAAGCCACGTGTGATTTCCTCATATTTCTACAAATATTAACTATTTGGTTGTTAATATAAACACAATTTATGTTCCTTTCCCACAATGCAATTCACAACGTGTCTTTGAAAGCAAAAAATAGAAAAATGATGTTCATATACAGTTAAGGTCATTGCTAACTTTCGGTATTATTTAACATTCCTTGTCATTGTGCTAGAATCCCTTGTTGGAAATATTTAATTCATGCAATGTTTGTTGTAGGTATGGGTTTCAAATCCCTACAAGTGAGAGATATTTCCCAAGTTAAAACTAGCTTCTAGGTTGGCGTTAGGTTTTTTCCTTAAGAAGTGTGTCTCGATGCAACACTCTAGAAATATTTCATGGTTACACACCTAAATGTCACACCACTTGATGTCACACTTAAGTTTCATAAGTGTCGTATGCACCTTACTAAGTGCCTCATGCACTTTATCAAGTGTCGTATGAACCTTACTAAATGTCACATGCACTTTATTAAGTGTTGCAACTTTGACACCATGGAAGAACATTTGTCATAATCCCTAATCATTGTGGAGGAGAAAAATACATCATGAGAAGGTTGAAATAATTCCTTTTACCTTGATATTTTGACCATTTTTGAAGGTCAACTCTCCCATGCCCATGTATAGGGAGTTGAACTCTTGTCAATGCTCCCCTAATCATGTATAGGGAGTGATGTCAATGTATTTTTCTCATTGTTGGGGGGGTGTTGAAATAGTTAGAGGGATTTATCGCTATCCCACCTTATTCTAAGGGTTAGTTCCGAGAATATGAGGTCAAGGATTTGAGTCATGTCTCATGGCTCCATCTTAGGTAAACTCAATATCCATGAGATAAGTTAAATCCTCAACCATTTCCCAAAATACTTCATGATGGTTAAGCCTCCAAATCCTATATAATGAGTGCATTCCAAGGTGAAAAAGGGGGAGAATCCATGAGAGCATCATAATTTTGATCTTGAGACATTTGAGAGAGGGTTGGATAGGAGAGCTTGGAGGTGCTTCTGCAACGTCAACGTTGGATTGTAAGTGATTCACCATGGCTTTCTATTAATACATAACTTGGCATATTCCCTTCATGTTTTGTGTCATTGGCTCATGCATGTATATTGTTGTGAGATTCATCATAGATAGATTTGTTTTCACTTGAAAATATAATGTAGAGGAAGGTGGTTTCTCTTTGTTCTTTGTGGGTCTTTTCTTGTGCCTAGAAGCTTGGTCAACGAGGTCAAAGGCTAGAGCAGCAAGGACAATCGATGTAAGAAGGTAAGTCCCCCATATTTTTCTTTTCATTTGATTGTAGAAGTAGGTCTAAAGGGAAGTTAGTGTCCATTTGTTTTCTTTTTTCTTTAGATCAAAGAGGGGTCTTGGTCCAAAGGGGGGTTTCACCTATCTGCATGTGGAACTTAACCACAAAAGAAAATTGGCGACTTCGTTTGGGAGAGAGATTTTAATAGTCTTTCCTTGTTTCTTCTATCCTTTTGAATCTTGTTTGTCTCCTGATTCTACTTTATATTGATGCTTGTTATTTGAAATCTTCCTAATCTTTGTTGAATTTGGGCAAAATTTTGTGCTTTTTCAACCATTTCTAGGCTTCAACACTCCCCTCTAGTGGCCTGCAGAGCGTTGAAAATCCTTATCAATGCTCCTTGTCAGTATTTTGTGGAGTGTTGACCTATGTTCAACACCCTATATACCTTGTTATTGGAGAGTTGATCTCCTTCCTGGGACATTTTTGAGCTCTTTTTCCTCTATTTTCTCAAATTATTGACTCGAATATTTGCATTAGAGTCCTATGAACTTGATTTTGGATTTTCTTGATTGAAATTGAGTTATTATCATATTTTATTTCCTCTTTTGATTTTGAAAATCCTTCAAAATTATGGAATGAGCATGACTGCCTTGGGCTAACCTGATCCTTTGGTCAAAGTCTGCCTTACCAGTAGCTTGATCCTCATCACGAAGGTTCTAAAACTTTACTTATCTTGATTTCAAAACCTTCTAAGTGATTCACTTGATTTATTTTGAAAGTCTACTTCATTTCTTTGCGATTGCAAGTCTTGCTTTAAGCATTGTTTGTGAGCTTCTTTCTCTTCTTTGGAAATTTTTTGATCCTTTGAGTGTTTGAAGATCTTTAGCCTTATTGCAACTTGGAATTGATCTATGATCTTTCTATTAATTGTCTGAGGTAACCAGAAGTGTTATTCTCTACTATCCGTCTTTGATTTCTTGTTTGAACCATTGATTGAAGCCTTTCTTATTTTTGGATTCTTTCCTTCATTGAATGCTTTTTTTCTTCACCTTCTTTGTTTTTGAGATTATTTGTGGAAAATTGGCAACCCTTTGTGAGTGTCTTTTAATCTTTTCATTTTAATTGAAAGAAAAAAAAAAAAATTATTTTGAGTTTTCAAGTGATTTGAAAAGAAGAAGAAAAATTAGTGCATTCTACTTTCATCAATTACAGCCTTTTATTGGTACGCATTTTAGAGTCTGTCTTGCAATTTGTTTGGTATTTTCAAGGAAATTGCTTTGATAGCTTTGAATTTTTGGGAAAACAAAAAATTTGCACAATATTTAATTGCATTAGAAAGAAAAAGATATATTCTCCTTCCCTTAGTTAATTCATTGAAACAAAAACTTTGCATTTCATTCTTTCTGCATGGTTTTGGAGTCCAGTCATCACATCGTCAGTTTCATATTCGTACACCCTTTTGAGTAAACAATATCCATTAAAATCAACCAACAAGATAATAAAATCAATTAGACATTTTTTATTTATAGCAGACCAAAAGTATTCTAAGGATAGGGCCTTTGGATTAGGGTGAAGTGAGTTAATTATCCAAGGCTACTAAACAAGATTGTAGAACACTAAAGAGTGAAAAAATCCAACTATGGTATAGGCATAGTCAGGAACCCCCTCTAACACAGGGGAAACCATGAGGTCATGTGTGGAAAAGCAGCAGATATTACCCCTCCACAGCTTGACTAATCATAGTGGAAAGAGAGTATATTGGGGGTTTTCTTGAGTGTTACTGGTTCATTTCGTCTTGGTGCATCATGAATCTTGAATTCGTTCAAGGTACTCAAGAGTATTACTAGTCCACTTTTCTTCAGTCCTCTAGGAGAGCTTCGGACTTTGTTATACTGTCCACACGTTTGGTCATGAATTTTGACTATACCCTCCCCGGAGGGAGACTGTGATTTGATAACCCTAGTAATGTTTTCTAGGTATCTACAGAGGTGAATGTATCACACTTTCAGTACCCTTGGAGGTTGATCCCGCAAAGCGAGGGTTGCTTGCATCAAGAAGGGTTTTTACATGGAGGTCATGGTAAATGCTTCTCATATCTTCACTAAAATCTTGACATCCTATCTTCAGAAGATCCTTTCACCTATTGTTTGTTTGGTTAATAGATTTTAGATTTCTTAGGGGTGTGTTTCTTTGACATTCGAAATCCACCTTAGAGATCGTTATTTCTATACACTTTCATCGTAGTTGATCATGGTCTCAGAAGATCTAGAAGGATGTAAGGTTTGAATCCTAGAGATCAAGAACCTCCATGCAAACCTTATATTGAAGGAACAATCATTGAAGGTGTTGATTCTGAGATGGGGAGTGTAACTCCCCTAGGTGACCAACCTAAAGGGATGGTATAAATTATAGGGGAAGGTTATTTTCACTTTCCCAAAAATCCCCCTTTAACTGGTCCATCTGATCAACCACTTGTTGAGTTTCCCTCGAAGATATTCTTTGATTCTTTTTCTTCCTATCACTTTCCACCTAATAGGAAATATCTTCTTGATCATATGGATGGAATAGTGATTCCCGCAGTGGATCCTGAGATAGTTTTTTTGGCACACATCATTAATACAGGTACTTCTCTTTTGGGGGAATGTTATTAACCTAGGTTACCTCATCACATCAACCTATCAGCACAACTTCTCTTCTTGCTTCTCTAGCTGCACACATGCATAAACAAGCACATTACTTGGTCGTCCTTTATGGACTCCATCTAGTCTAGTGGCCAGTAGTGTTGCTACCTCAGGTATTGTGACAAGTAGCTTTGTTCTTCCTTCTCCTAATACAGGTGTTAACCCCATGAGAGTTACACAAATTATTCAACATGCACCTGGGGGGAACATTATAACTGGAGGGAAACCTTTGGTTGTGGTCCAATACGCCACTGGAGGGATACTTACATACTAGAAGTTTGGAGATCAAGTTCAATAGTAGCAGGGAGGACAACCTACAAGAAAGAGGCAAGCCATTTACCTTTTCCTCTTTCTCTCTCTCTTCTGATTTCATTAATGAATAAATAAATTATTCTTAAGGGGAAGTTAGTGTCCATTTGTTTTCCTTCTATCTTGGATCGAAGAAAACCTAATCCAAGGGGTATTTCACTTGTTCGCAGGGGGAATTTTCCACAATAGAAAAATAAAAATAAAAACAAGAGGATAAGAAGAAGAAGGAGAAAGGGAATATTAGGAAGAAAAAAAATAAGCAAGGGGGAAATCAACTAGCCACTGTTAAACATGTTGGGAGTTTTGATGATATTGAAAAGTCTACTAACACATGTCGTAATCCCAAATTCCCTTGTAGCTTTGTAAGGGTGACCACCTTCTTAATGATTGCCTTGGTCTTCCCAAGGTATTAGAAGTGTGGTCTATGGGTTATAAACAACCTGCATCGCTAGCCTTTGAACATCATGTTTATGACAACCCATCAACCAGTAATCATCAGTTTGGGGTAAAAAAGGGTCACATCAAGATTCCATGTTGGTTATGCAAAGAAATGCACCACACTTACCTTTTCCCTCATATGGATGAAGCTTCATAATTTTTGGAAGGTATTGTTATTTCCCAATAACAACCTCCAATTGATTCCCATGATTCTTCTCCCAACCAACCATTGGTCGATGAAGTGGTCAGTCTGATTCTATCCTTGGTCGATCCCGCTCTCCCCTTGGAGAGAAAAGTTAATAAAGTGGTCAATACGATTCGATTTTTGGTTGATCCCACTCTTCCCTTGGAGAGTGAAATTAATAAAGTGGTTGATCCAATACAATCCTCAATTGATCCCACTCTTCCCTTGGACAGTGAAGTGGATATTGCTCAATTTATTCTTTCCACTTCATATTTCTCCGGACGATGGTGGAATTTCACCCATTTCAATGGAACCCCCTCTAAGTACTGAGGTAATTTTGTTTGATTGGGATATAATAATAGAGCCTCTCCTCCATTCCTACCTACCTTTCCAAATACTAGTGTCGGTTTGCAATAGTATCATGGTAATTCACACTATTATAGATGAAGGCGCTTCTGTTAGTACTATATCCTCAACTGCTTGGCCAGATATTGGATCCCCTAATTTTGTGTCGGTGACCCATCATATGTGGGATTTTAATATAATATCTAGAGAACCTTAAGGGATCATTCCTTAGTTTCCCATCATCTTAGGAGGGGAAAATGTCTATATATATGTTATGGTAATCCAAGTCCCCTTGGACTTTGAATTTCTCTTTGGGCGAGACTATGTTTATACTATGAAATTTTTCGTTTCCACACTATTTTGAGTGATTCATTTCCATTATAATGGAAACATCATGATCATTGATCATTTTTTGTTCATTGGTCCTAATCTGACTATCGAACATCCAACTCCCTTGAATGTTCCTTCTACGAAAGTGGTATCCCCCACCCCCCCCACCCCCGCGCCACAAGTTAATTATGTGGCATCATGTTCCATGCCTTCAATTGCTAATGATAAGGAGCCTCTCGCTGCATGCTCATATTATTTGGACTTATATATGGTAGTTGACATGATGAACCACTCAATAGGGGATTTGGAGCCTGATATTCCCCTCGTTAGCCTTAATGAGTCCTTTTATATCTATTCCTTCTAGATCATTGTTCTCTCATCTAATGAAGACCTATTGGAAGACATGGTCAACAATTTCAAGCAAATTTATTGTTTCTGTGTCAAGCTCGTTAAAAAATGAAACACAAGATTCTGATCATAGTTCTCGTTTTTGTGTCAAGCTCGTTAAAAAATGAAACATAGGTCACAAGCAAAGTTCTTTTCTCGTGTCAAGCTTGTTAAAAAATGAAATAGTTGAATATGATCATAGTTATTTTCTTATGTCAAGATCGTTAAAAAATGAAACAGATTACCATGAGCATAGTTCATTTTATGTGTCAAGCTCATTAAAAAATCAAAACAAACCCCCCTCTGATTGAGTCAAGTATTTCACTAGATCTCGTAAATGTTGAGTCAAGTGTTTTGCTAGATCTCATAAATGTTGAGTTTAGTCTTTCACAAGATCTCATAACTGAGCCTTTATTTATTCCACCTATGTCAGTTGATCATCTTTCTTCCTCCTCCTCTGGTGAATATTTTCTTATTAGTATCCAAAAATCAGATTGGGTGTCAAAGAAGAATCGGTGGATGAAACGAAGCTTGGGGGGCATGTCTCCAGCCTCTAGACATCATATTGGAGTTTAATCCACTATCCTCTGTCAGTTATGTTGGGGGGGAATTACCAACCTCTAGAATCATGTTTGGAAGAAACCCATCGATAGGTATCTTTCCAAGCATAGTTTCAATTTCGGTTTCAAGCTCGTGTAAAAATGAAACCAACTTCGAGCATATTTCATTTTTTGTTTCAATCTTGTTTAAACATGAGGTATACTCATTTTATCTAGAAGATCTTAGTCTTTGTTCTTTCTCGTGCTCATAAATACATGAGAATAGGTTACCACGTATGCTTTTATTGCTTTTTTGGGTTCGTAAAAACTTTACGAAAAAGGAACTCTTTGGAGTCTCCTTTAATCTTTTTTTAGACTCCCTAAACATGAAAAGATTTTCGAGTGAGCTTGTTTCCTTTCACTCTCATTAAAAGGATTTTAAAGGGCATATATTCAGTGTAATTTTAACCCTTTTCCAAACTGGATGGACTAATTAAAAAAAAGGAATACTCTAGTCAACCTCGATTAAAAGAGTTCTCCCTTGTATTGTTTTACACTTTTTCGGGCTTGGAGGACTAAATTTATGAAAAAGAATATCCATGGAGTCATCTTTAATATCTTTTCGGACTCATTAAATGTGAAAATACCATCGATCTTACCTTATTTTCACTCATAAAATTATGCATTGAAGGACCCATACGGGATCGATCCCCTCCTTCTTCAGGTTCGTTAAACATGTGATGAGGGACTCATCAAATATGACCTATATCGAGCATATGTTATCCTCCTAAATCTCATTAAAAAATAAAGAGGTACTCGCCAATCATGGTGGGGGGGAAATTGAAGGAAGTGGGTCAAGTTTTTGGAAAACATTATGGCAGTTGTTTGTTGTCACCCTTGAACATGGCACATATTTTCTCGTCTTACAGTTGGGTAATCTGCTTTTCTCTTATTCATAACAATCTTATGGGTTCTCATACTCCTTTGGCTCACCCGAAGAATGCCTCAGTGATCACGTGATATTTTTTGGTCTATCTCTTAGTTGAGTCAATGTTGCCAAGTCATTTTTCATGCCTAACAATGTTCAAGGGAAGTTTCACCTCAAACCAACCATTCTGCAGTATTACCAACTTTCACCCTCATGTCAATCCATACTCATTTAATCCACCATCTTACATCACTTTCTAGTGTAAGTTTCATGTCGATTATGTGGGCTACATCATGTCCATCCTTCAATGAGTCTATTCATGTCGAATTCAACATATTATCTGGGAATTATACTTAGAAATCAATTAGTACCTTGGAGCCTACATGCCTCAATGGCAAGTTTCCTCGACTTCGAAAGTAGGTTTACACCATTGGCCTCTGATTGAATGATTCCACAGATGTTCAACTTCAACTCATTTATTCACATTCGTTGGAATGTACTAAGGTACCTTGGGATTCATTGTCATCATTCATGATTTCCCGCGCACTTGTTAACGATATACATTAAATGACTGGTAATTAAGTGGTTTCTACCATGTTCGACACCAATACATCTATTCACATGGATAGAATCATATTGTTTCAAGATTGGGATTAAGACACTGGGTTGGGTGCTCACTTCGTTATATGTTTTTCCAAGGCCGTATTGGAGACCATTTGAGCATGCAGTAGATTCCAATATCACCATCATATTGGAAATCTCACTAATGTATATGTTGTCACATAGATCCACTTTGTATTGGTCTGTGGCTATGTTTTTTTCATATTGTAGCTCCACTATGTATTTTTTCATTGCTACGATCAGATTATGTCATGGAGGTATGGATCCATATTGTAAATTTGGTGGTCATATCCTTAGTTAGTAATTTCATGGATCCACAATTCATTGGTCGGAGACCATACTTTGAGTAAGTTTATTCCAAGCATAGGTTTGCCTACCTTGAGGATGATATGTATATAGTGTCTAATGTTTCTTTGCAGCTTATGCCAAACTCTCCTACGCCAACACCCTTGCATTAATATTTTTGTAAAGTGTTTCAATCATTAGTTTATCCTTTGACCTCACACTTTAGGGGGAATTTGTTACACACCTAAATGTCATACCACCTAATGTCACACTTAAGTGTCGTAAGTGTCATATACACCTTACTAAGTGTTGCATTCATTTATCAAGTGTCGTATGCACCTTACTAAGTGTTGCATGCACTCTATTAAGTGTCACAACTTTGACACCATGGAAGAACATTTGGAATAATCCCTAATCATTGTGGAGGAGAAAAATTAATCATGAGAAGGTCTAATTAATTTCTTTTACCTTGATATTTTGACCATTTTTGAAGGTCAATGCTCCCCTTCCCCTGTATAGGGAACATTGAAATATTTTCAACGTTCCCCTGCCCATGTATAGGGAGCATTGTCAACACCCTCTACTTAGTGTTGGGGAAGCATTGAAGTGGTTAGAGGGAGTTATGGGTATCCCACCTTATTCTAAGGATTAGTTCCAAGAAGATGAAATCAATTATTCGATTCATATCTCATGGATCCATCTTAGGTAAAATCAATATCCATGAGATAATATAAATCCCAACTTATACAGCTAAATCCTCAACCATTTCCCAAAATAATTCATGATGGTTAATCCTCCAACTCCTATATAATGAGTGCATTACAAGGTGAAAAGGGGGGGGGGAATCCATGAGAGCAGCATAATTCTGATCTTGAGACCTTCGGGAGAGGGTTGGATCGGAGATCTTGGATGAGTTGTTTCAATGTCAATGTTGGATTGTAAGTGCTTCACCATGGTTTTCTATTAATACATAACTTTGCTTATTTCCTTCATGTTTTGTGTCATTGGATCATGCATGTATATTGTTGTGAGATTCATCATAGATAGATCTATTTTCACTTGAAAATATAGTGTGGAGGAAGGTGGTTTCTCTTTGTTCTTTTCAAGTCTTTTCTTTCACCTAGGAGCTTGGTCAACGAGGTCAGAGACTGGAGCAACAAGGAAAACTGATGTAAGAAGGTAATTCCCCCATCTTGTTCTTCTCATTTGATTGTAGAAGTAGGTATAAATAGAAGATAGTGTCAATTTGTTTTCTTTTGTCTTTGTATCAAAGAGGGGTCTTGGTCCAAAGGGAGGTTTCACTTATCTGTGGGGGGAACTTAACCACAACAGTCATGAAATTAGTCAACCTTAGAAAATATTAGATATAGAAAAATAGATGTATTATATGAAATATAATTTTTATGGTGATTCCAAGTTGCTTAGTTCTTTGTCCAAGGGTTATGGAATTAGAACAATCCTTAGAGGTATGGATTCAATTATGAAGTATATTTAAACCATCAATGTTATAGGGTTAGGAAGGGTACAACCACACTCTTAACACCTTCTTATTAGAGAAACATTCGCCTTTTTTTTTTTTAGAGATTGTGTCGTATTTTCCAAAGGATTGTTTCCTTGGGAAGAATAGAACTATGTTGGATGGACAATTGTGATTACAAAGAAGTGTTGAAAACAATTGGTTATGCAAAAAATATAGTTTCATTCATATGAAATGTAGGTTTTCCTGATTAGTTAGCATATAGCAGGTTATGTTACCTTCCATATTTATTTATACTAGAGACCTAGAACTCATTTGATGTTTTTATAGATGAGTAATATGTTATGTAGTTGCATGCATCCATTTGGTAAATGAAATATATGGTGAGGTTGACAAACATTAGACTTTGCTTGAATTATATTTTATGCGAGAGGATTTTATGTTGATTTTTGTATTCCAACTTATGTCTTTGTGGAAATATTAGAAAATGTATCCAATTTTTTTACCCTTAATATTTCTAATTGGTTGATAAAATGTTAAGGGATTGTGCCCTATTTTGTAAAGTCCACAAAACAATTGAATTACTTATAGGAAAGTCCACAGATTGATCATTTCATTTCATTGATATAATTAATAAATTGTATGTGTAATTCATTATCTAGTGGCATTTCTTTTGAGCTCAATAATATTCAAAAGTTGAAGTATCCTAACATCAGTTCCAATAAATTTTCTAGAACATTCACCCAATAGAGGGATTTGTGAAATTTTTTATACTTGGATACTACTACAAATTTCTTCTCTAGTTGTCTCAAAATTTTCTCAACGATTTTTCCAATAAGCTCTATGGACCTGTTATCACCCCATAATTTATGGGAATCATCTTATGACTTGGATATTATCTGCATCTGGTGATTTGGTTCACAAATGATATTGCATTCTTCAAATTATTTGTGATAAAAAAGAAAAA
>JASDQU010236516.1:0-17045 GCA_032191745.1 Picea mariana
CCTCAAGGCCATCCCCCATGTCAAAGATTGGTGGGAGACTTTCTGTGAGAAAAAGGAAACAGAGGAATCTAAGTTATTTGTAGTTGCACCCACTTGGGGTTATTTCAGGGATACTATTAAGGAACAATACTACTCTGTTGGAAGTTATGACGACTTATATACAAGATGGACCACACTGTGGTAGGAAAAAGACCAAACAGTGCCAAAGCTCACCAATGTCTTCCATACCTTTCCCACCAAGATGGGTATCAAATAATCTGAGCAAGATATGGTGCTCAAGTATTATGGTGGTTTCCATAGAGACATATAGACAAAAATGGAGGTTATGGACATTTTGTCCTTGAGCACGACCTATTGATAAGTTGTCAAAATCGAGCAGAAGCTTAAAAATAAGACACGACAGTTTGGGTCTGCAAACCCCTCACAAAAGAAGAAGGGAAAAGGTAGCCCCAACCCACAGAACGAAGGGAAGAGGAAGGATGGGAAGCCTCCGGAATACTAGTCCAAACCGAAAACAAAAAAGGACAATCATAAGACAAAGAAAGACATTGGGAAATGGTGTGAGTTCCATAAGAGCCCCTGTCATAACACCATTGAATGTATCTCAAAGAAGTCATTGGTGGCCAAGGTGAAATCCCTTGAATTAGATGTAGGCTCTGACTCTAAGTCAGAGCCAAAAAAATGGAGATGGATCATTGATGGAGAACCCAGTGCTACCATTGCTACCACCACCAAGGTTCATCCCAACGAACCTGATGAACCAGAGGAAGGTGAGGGCCTCTTTCATTCACAGATCTGGGTGAAGGGTACTCTGTTGCACTTCATCGTTGATAGAGGTAGCTAGAGGAACCTCATCTCAGCAGAGTTCGTTAAGAAATTGGCTCTGTCAACATCACCACACCCATAGTCATACACCATCGGATGGCTCTACCAAGGGAGCGATCTCTACGGCATCCAATAGTGTCAACTGGCCTACGACATCAATCCCTTTAAATATGAGGTATTGTGTGATGTCTCCCCCTTGAAGTTTGTGATGTTCTTTTGTTCCAACCCTGTTTATGGAAACATCATGTTGTATATGGGTCTAGGCCTCATAGTGTTATTATTAATTTGGACAGGAAATTATACAGGATACCAAGGTAGTCCCATCTACCACCATTTCCTTGATCTCTGCCAATCAATGCAGGAAGGTCATCTCTCAGATCGGGAAGTTTTTCTTCTTCATGATCCATGCTCAAAGTGAGCATAAGGTTACAGCCACATCCATGGCCTCCATGACAAGTCTCTTCATGCAGCAAAAGAAAGTGGATAAGGTTTTGGAAGAATACAAAGACATCTTCTCCTCACCCACTAGGGTACATCTGCACTGTGAGGTAAAGCACTCAATCGATATGAACCCCGACGCACTGCTACCTAATGGGCCAGTCTATCACTTATCTTTATCAGAAAATGAGAAAATCAAGCACCAAATCCAAGAGCTGTTCGAAAAGGGGCACATCCACCCAAGCTCATCACCTTATGGAAGCCCAATCATGCTTGTGCAAAAGAAAGACAGGTCCTAGCGACTATGCGGTGATAACTCAGCCCTAAATAAAATCACAGTAAGGAACTGATACCCAATTCCCTGAATTGACGATCTCCTTGACCAACTCAAGTGGGCTAAATACTTCAGCAAGATTGATATGAAGTTCAGCTACCACCAGGTCCCAATAGAGAAGACCGATGTATGGAAGAGTGCCTTCAAGTCAAAAGAAGGTCTTTTTGAATAGTTGGTCATGCCCTTTGGCTTGAAAAATGCCCCAACATCTTTCATGAGGATGATGGACGATATCTTGCAACCTTACACAAATTATTTTGTGGTAGTGTATTTGGATGACATCCTCATGTTCAACAAGAAATGGATGGAACACTTGCAGCACATTCAACAGGTTCTGCACACTCTGCGGTAACACAAGCTATATGAAAATTTCAAAAAATGCTCCTTCGGCATGAATAGGGTCCAATACATAGGATACATTGTGGATTAGCATGGGTTGCATGTCGATCCAGCCAAAATATAGGTCATTCGTGAATGGCCAACCTCAACCACACTCACTAAGCTCTGGAGCTTCTTAGGCCTTGCTTGTTTATATCGCAAGTTTGTGCTAGGATTCTCCCACATTGCATGGGCTCTTAGTGATCCAAAATGATCTTTTAAATGAATTGGTTAAGTATTTTTCATGAGTTTATTTACCATTTATAAATTAAAGAGAAGAATAAGGAGTTTTAATTAAATAATTCTGCAGTCATTCTATAGAATGCAGAACAGAAAACCATAACACCAAAACTTGATAACGAAGTTTGAAAAATTTTCCTACATCTATGGGCCTATCTTCAGTAGGGGAATCTTTATTATTAATCTTCAATGCTTCAAAAGTACATCATAATTACATCAATTTGTTCTCTGACTGACACAGGAATGTTCTTCTCTATCTCAAGAACTCAACGCAACAAACAACACTGACATAGGTGGAGTAGAACTCCCAGAAATGGCCTCTAAAGCTCTGCTACTCTTTTGGCTTCCCTGCATAAAAATGGTTTTGACTTCACCAATTCTTCATCATTCTCCTATTTTGAACATGTTTTCCATGGAAAATAGGTTGGGTTTATATAGGATTTGAGTTGGGGGTCACATCCCAACTTCCTCCCAAGATCTGGCCTCAATATGGGCTCCAGATCCTCAAACAATGGTCAAATCCCCTTTAAATTGGTTGAAATATATAAAATAATCCAATTTATAAAGTTCAAAACCCACATTTTGGTAAAATTTGGCATGTACGCCCATTTTTCATAGGCTCCTGATCATATGGGCTTCCATATGGCTGAGCATCAACCCCCAAACGCTCGTGCCCTTGGTCCTTAGGCTCGTGGTTTTTTACCCCAGTAACATATTATCCTGCCCTGGTCGGTGGGTAGCCCCCACCGATCGGTTGCTACCCCATATGCTCGCCACAATGACCATAAAACCCTAGGTGGTGGTGGTGGTGTCAAGTGTCATCATTCTGAAATCTTGGTTAGTAGAGGTCTGTTAGGTCATTGAATGCATAGGAGGCCAAGAGGTCAATCCGCCGAAAGGCCAAACAAATTTTGACTTGGCTCTTATTGGCCTAATCCAGGGTGCCACGTGGTGCCTTGTGATTGGGCCAGGTGTCACGCTCTGACTGGATTGTACAGCCCAGTCAACTGCACAGTCACCGACCCAGTCAGCTGCCAACTCAGCTACACAGTTAGACCATACTGTCATGTGTCACCTCCTCAACCTGCCACTTCACTGCCATGTCACTACCACATGTCCTTCCATATTGCCACATTTCTGCACCAGGGTCTTCCACATCATTGTACAGACCTCCATGTCAGCATCCATATAGTCAAGTCATCTGCCACATCAGCACCCAAAAATGCCAAATATGCATGCCACTGGGGATGATTTTGAGGATAGAAATTTGTTTTAAAATGTAGAAACCTTGGCGAATCTTACTAATCCTTCATATGCCAACTATAAATGATTGGCAATATTTTTGTAAAAATATTCAAATTTCTAAGGATTTTATATAGTTTTTATTAAATTTTGGCAATTTTTAAGGTATAATAATTTTATCCTATAGAATTTTGGCAAATCATTTTTAAAATAGTGAATCTCGTTTTTGGAAAAACCATGGAAAATTAGCCCATGAGCGAAATTTAGCCCCTAAAATCATCCTTGCATGATTCCACGTCTCAACATCTGGTGCTGCCACATTAGCATGATGACATCATCATGTCATCATGGTGACATCATCTTCCATGTCATGATGACATACTGTTGATGTCAGTAGTATAGACTGTTGACTTTGACTTTGACTTTTTTTGCCTATTTGGAAAAAACTTCAGATTGTGATATCTTTCACATACAGAGTCCATTTTCAAAAAAGAATATACTGTTGGAATAGAAATGAAGAGAACTACACAATGACGTTGGTTTTGTCTGAATTCGAGAACTTTGAATTTTTGGCCTTTTTTATCCATTTGGATCACACCTCCCCACTGAGACATTTTAGTCCTCCAAAATGATATTAACCAGACATCACATGTAGGATAGGCCTCCCCACTTGTCCTTTGTATATCAAATCTGTCCTATTCACCTATCGTATCACAATCAATTGCAAAGAAACCATGATAACTGAACACATATTGTTAGCCATTTGCATTTTTTTCACATCTTTCTAAACCCACTACCATCCACGTAGAAAAAATTAGCAGCGATAACAATATCAGAAACATGACTAAAAATGAACCAACTTGTATGTTCTTCTTTACAAGCTTGCACGACAAAAAATCAGTTTGAAGCAAAGTATGGCTAGATCTACATGATATGACCATTTTACTTTCTTCCTTAAGATCAACTGCTTCATTTGGTACAATCATAGGTGTATTTCTTGCATAAGCTACCTTATTTAATTGTTCCATTGTAAAAAGAGATTGATTCCCTTTAATATGATGAGCATGCACAACATATTTTGTCCCTTCTTTAGTTAAGTGATATTGATTATGTTCCCTGAAGAAGATTGGTTTGCGATCATATAAATAAGGGATACCCAAGACCATCCCACATGTTTCTAGCAGCACCGCATCGCATATTACTTCATCCACAAACTTAGATGCAATTGCAAACTTTATGATACATTGCTTTGTTATGGGAAATTTGTGATTTTTTCTTATCCAATTTAGTGAATAGGGTTTGTGATGTATCTTAGTTTTTAATCCCAATTACTTAACCACTTCTTCTGAAATTAAGTTAGCTTGAGATCCGTTATCTAACAAAGTGTCGACCTTGGTATGTTTCTTAATGACCCTTATATGAAACAATTTACTTCTAGAATCATAACCATCACCAATTTTACCTGGAAAACCAATTGTTGTGATTTTAGTCTCATCACCTGAATCTAGCCCCAAGTCTATTGGTTGTGCTACTGCTGCAACTATTTTTCTCCCTTTCCTCTCTTTTAACCACTTCAGTTTCTTTTCTAGGTGAAATTTCCAGCAATGCTCATCATCATGGCCTTCTTTCTTGCAATCCTTGCAAGAGAGATTCTATTCCTTCACTATCGCTCAGTTTTCTTTCTTCCCATTCCATTTTCCTTTTCCTTCCTTCTTTGATGATGATTCCCCTGATACACCAACTCCAGTTTTTCCTGCTTCAATATACGTTTCTTGAACAGAAACCTCATGATCAATATTAGTAGGTCCAAACATAAACAATATATTATGAATATGTGCAAGAAAACCTCCTATATACTTCATAATATTTTCTTCTGTATGTAATGGAATATTTAACACCAAAACCATCTTACGAAATTCATCTATGTATTCTTGCATTGATTGTTATTTTCTTCATTTAAGACTTTTCCATTCAATTAAGCCTTCTCCTTATACCCCAAAGGATAGAACTGTTTTCTAAGTGAAAAAATAAAATATTTCCATGATGGGCATACATTACCAATTCGATGAGTACCATGTTGCAACTTAATCTACCACCAAATGAATGTTGTGCTTGCAAGAAGAAGCGATGCCAATTTGATCTTGATTTCCTCATCATTGATTTGTTGCACACTGCAATATACCTCCATCTGTTTGACCCAGTTATCAAACTTCTCAGCATTGACTTCTTAATTATACATGGGCAACTCGAATTTCACATCAATTTTAGGTAATGGCATGTCAGGCTTATGTTTATGGGAATGTTTTCTTGTAGAAGTAGGATTTGAAATTGTACTTGAAGAATAAGAAGATGGAAATGAAGGAGGTGATGGAGGAGATTTTGGAGGGTCCTCTCCTTATTCACTTTTTTCTTTCTTTGAATATTCTCCTTGAACGGGTCTCTTTCATTCCAAGTAATCATCATACAACACGTTTACCATCTCCAACATGGCAAAGAAAGTTTTTTGAAACTCTCTTTTGTTTTGAGAAAGTCCTTATTCCGATGCCATCTTCTCACTTTGAGATGTCCTTTTTCTTGATCCAATCTCAAGTTATCCTTCTACAAACTCTCCTTCACCATGAATTAAATTTTCCCTCATGATCATGCATACTCAAAAACAACCAACTGTCAACCTGCTCTGATACCACTTGATCTGAAATGATATTTTAAATGACTTGGTTAAGTATTTTGCATGGGTTGATTTTCCATTTAGAAATTAAAGGTAAGAAGTATTTTTAATGAAAAAATGTTGTAGACATTATAAATAATGCAAAACATAAAATTAGCATTAAGAACAACAAACCATAACTCCAAAACTTGATAATGGAGTTCGGCAATGTTTCCTACGTCTTCGAGCCTGCCTTTAGTGGGGAAGGATTTCTTATTAATATTCAATGCATCAAAATTACATCAATTTGTTCTCTGGCCGACACAAAAATTTTCTTCTCTATCTCGAGAACTCAACGCAACAAATGCCACTGAAAAAGGTGGAGTAGAACTTCCAGAAATGGCCTCCAAAGCTTAGCTACTCTTTTGGCTTCCCTGCATAAAAATGGATTGGACTTCACCAATTATTCATCATTCTCATTTTCTGAACATGTTTTCCATGTAAAATAGTCCGGGTTTACATAGGATTTGAGTTGGGGGTCACATCCCAACTTCCTCCCAAAATCTGGCCTCAATATGGGCTCCAGATCCTCAAAACATCATCGAATCCCATTTAAATTGGTTGAAATATATAAACAAATCCAATTTATAAAGTTTAAAACCCACATTTTGGAAAAAATGGCATGTGCACACCTTTGTCGTAGTCTCTTGGTCATGTGGGTTGTCATATGGCTAAGCACCATCCCCCAAACGTTCGCACCCCTAGTCTTTAGGCTCATGGTTTTCAGCCCTGGTCACATACTGTCCCACCCTAGTCAGTGGGTAGCCCCCACCAACAAGTTTCTACCCCATATGCTCACCATGGTGAACATAAAACCCTGGGTGGTGGCGGTGGTGTCAAGTCCCTTCATTCAGACTTCTTGGTTAGCAAAGGTTTTTTAGGTTGTTGCATGCCCGAGAGGTCAGGAGGTCGATCCATTGAAAGGCCAAACAAATTTTGATCCGACCCTTATTGGCCTAATCCTGGGTACCACGTGGCACCTTCTGATTAGGCCATGTGTCATGCTCTGACTGGATCATATAGCACAGTCAGCTACACAACCACTAACCCAGTCAGTCACCAACTTAGCTTCATAGTCAGCACGTACTACCACGTGACACCTCCTCAACATGCCACTTCACTTCCATGCATCCTTCCATACTTCCACGTGTCTGAACTAGGATCTTCCATGTCACTTTATGGACTTCCACGTTAGCGTTCGTATCGTCCAGTCATCCACCACATTAGCACCAAAAAACACCAAATATGAATGCCATGTGTCAACCTTTGGTGCTTCCATGTCATCATGATGTCATGATGAAGTCATCTACCATGTCATGTTGACGTACTACTGACATCAAAAGTACAGACTGTTGACTTTGACTTTGACTCTTTTTTTGCATGTTTGGGAAAAACTTCAGTTCGCAATATCTTTCGCATACAAATTCCATTTTTGAAAAAAAATATACTGTCGGACTCAGAATAAAGAGAACTACATGATGGCACTAGTTTTGTCTTAATTTGAGAAATTTAAATTTTCAGTCTTTTTGGATCCATTTGGATCACTTGGCCAAGTGACCAGGGGCAGTGGCAAGGAAAACTTTGTCTGGGGTCAGTCGCAACAAAAAGTGTTCAATGATTTGAAGAAACACTTGTGCTCAGCCCTGGTACTATCATTACCTGTAACATCCCCAACCACCCATGGGTCAGGGCATGCTACCTGCAAGCCCGCCCTTGGACTTCTTTCTTTTACCGATACCTTTTTAAAATTTCAGGATGCATAAAAGAAAAGACTTTAACAACATGCACAACAGTAGTTAGCAAGCATTCATAGTCTAAAGATTCAATTAAACGATAATTAAATATACACAGCGGAATACATTCATACATAGATAATAATATCACAACAGAGAGCACTTATCTTTATAAAAAGGTGACACCAACTGGATGCAGACCAAGGACATTCCACCCAACCGTAGAAACCACTTCTCCAAATCTCAACAGCATTGTCACCTGTGAGCCAGGGCTATGAATCCACAAGGATGGTTCTAGAGTGTACTTGGGTTGGAAAACCAGTTAGCTCTCAAGCTTTCATAGGTTTCCCAGCACCCACAAAAATCCAAGTACCCAGCTCTCTTCTACCCAGTCTGTACTGCCCAAGAGAATGGACCTCCACCCTTCTCTGCCACACAGTCTCTCAGGCATTCCTTCTCTTTTTTCCAGGGCCTCCAGCACAGCTGGTTCAGAATATCAATGCTAGAACTCTCAGGACTTCCAATTGTGAGAAAACCAGAGTGCAGGACAACACATCTCAGACATGCAGGCCCTAGGTCATCGCTGGATTACACCAGCGACCATTACAGCCAACTATCCCATGGATAATTCTAGGTAATTCCTTTCCCCTCTTCCAATCCAATACACGGGTAGGGATGGATCAATGGATGGGTAAGTGAGTGCATGGAAGGGCAGGAGGTAAATAATGGTACAAAATGCAGGAATGAAAGAGCGGACGAGCCAACAACCAACGACCAACAACCAACCCCACAATCATACCAGTGATGGGTTTAAGTATTCTCATGGAGAATAAAGAAACTTTTGTCCTTCCCCAAGAAGCTCATGTAACTTATCCCCTCCCTTAGGAAAAAGGGTAATTAACATAGGAATAAACATTTAGCCCCTCAATCCCCTTCTCTTGTGGAATCATAGACACCTATAACTCTAGTCCTTGTCCGTCTAGCAGGTAATGATGTGTTTATTATTAATAATGATCAAAACATTAAATTTCTTGGGCATATTGGCCCTTTAATAATTATTTGGGAACTCACACCTCTCAGCATTGTAACAATACATTATTTAAAATGGGGGTTTGAAACCCAAGGTGTTACATCCCCTCCCCATTAGCTTGGCACTGTCCTCAATGCATATACAAAATAGAGATCAAAATATCAAATTTATTCAAAACATTGCGGGTACTGTTCACGCATGGCATCTTCATGTTCCCAGGTAGCATCTTCAGGACCATAGCAGGTCCACTGAACTTTTATCAACTCTACAACTCAATTCTGGAGCATTTTGACATTTCTGTCCTATACCCGCACTGGTTGAACCTAAAATTCTCCCTCCATCTCTACCTGAATCAAATGCCAATCAATAACATGGTTAGGGTCATGTACATATTTCTTTAGTAAAAATACATGAAATACATTATGCACATTCATGGAATCATGCAATGCAATCATGTATGAAACTGGCCCTATTTTGTCCAATATTTCAAATGGACCACAGAAACTGACCCTCAGGTCAATCTTTGAAAATATCTTTGCTCCTCTTAGCTAATAAAAGAGGTCATCAATTCGGGGAGGAGGATACTTGTTCTTTATAGTGTACTTGTTCAGCTGTCGAAAGTCAATACACAGCCTCAAGGTTCCATCATTCTTTTTGACAAAAAGTATTGGTGCTCCCCACGGTGAAACATTTGGACGTATGTACCCTTTCTTCACCAATTCCTCCAACTACATTTGTAATTCTTTTAACTCTGGTGTTCTCATTCTATAAGGTTTTTTTGACACCGGGGCAACTCTTGGCACTAAATCAATTGAGAAATCTATCTCCCTCCTTGGTGGAAATTCTAGTATTTCTTGGAATACATCTTCAAATTCCCATAGCACTGAGAAATCTTCAAGGCTTGGCCCCTTTGTATTATCTGTCTCTTCCACATGAGCTGCATACAATTGGCATCCTTTCCTAAAACATCTTTTTAGCTGTAAGGATGAAATCTCCCTTATAGAGATGGGTCTTGGGACTCCTTTCATAGTGCTCTATTTTCCATTTCCATCAAGACATGTAAATGTTTTGTTATGACAATCTAGGACAACATGATGCTTGTCCAACCAATCCATTTCAATCAGAATATCATAAGACCCCAATGGTATGATATTTATATCCATACTAGTATTCACGCCATTGAGACTTATGGAACAACTTCTGACCATATCATGGATTCTTCTTTTGGTTCCAGTGGCTAACTGAACCAAACTTGCTTCACCAAGTTTACTTTTCTCCAAATGTAATCTATCCACTATCTTCGGATCAGTGTAGAAATGACTTTCTCCTGAATCAATCAAAATAGTAACAGGATTATTTATGATCTTACCTTCCACCTTGATCATATTGGACTGGTACTCTACTTATCAATCATTTAAAGATGCATATATTCTTCCCATATCTTCGACTGTTGTAGTCTCTTGGATGTTGTGCACATTATTCACTATGTCCTTTCTATGTGGGAAATCCTTGTATAGGTGATCTTCCTTGCATCCCCAACATTGGATTGGTGGTCTTCCTCTTTTTCCCAAGGAATCTTCCTTCTTGAAATCTCCCTTAGCATACTGATCTTGACGATTTCTATTAGGCTCATTCGTGTTGAAGGAAGGTTTGAAACCTTTCCTCCTATAATCATACTTTGCATTTTTCTTATCCTTCCAATATTTCTGCAAATATTCTCTTCCTTGGCCTTTCTCATAAAAGTATTTATCCTTCCTGATGGCTTTATTCAAGGTCTTGGGCTCATCATACTTGATCTTTCCCTTATAAAAGGCTGGCAGTCCACTCAGAAATATCTGTATTTTCACTTTCTCATCACCAATGAACCTAACATACTTTAACAATCCCAATAAATTCTTCTTGTACTCTTCCATAGTCATGCTTCCCAACCAGAGTTCAAAGAACTCCATCATTTTCTTGTCATAGAAATGCTATGAGAGGTACTCCTTCTGGCAGTACTTATTGAACTTCTTCCAAGTGATCCTACTTTCATTAACATGTTCCACTTGCTTCAGTTGGTCCCACCACATTGCATCTTTCCCATGTAAATGGTAGGTGGCAATCCTGGCTTCCAGGTTGGATTAATAGTTATGCAACTGAAAATATCTCCTGAGCCCAAGCAACCATGCTTCGGCATCATCTTCCCTTTCTCTTTCACCCTCAAAGGAAGGTGTCTTGATCTTCCTCATCTCTCCTTGCAAACTATCTAACTCTTGTTTCCTTCTTTGGTGTCTGATAGGAGACACCTCTGGACTACTTACGGGATCATCTGATGCATAAAACATTTTTTCTGAGTAAGGAGGTGAGTGGTTTCCATGAGCTTTGCTAGCACTTCTGGAATAACTAGCTCTTCCACGATAATCCCTTCTTTCATGGCACCTTCCTTCTTCCTCTTGACTTGAGTTTGATCCCTTATTCATTTGTCTATGCAACTGACTTAATATCTGCAACACTCGAGCATTTATCTGACTTTTCTCTCTCATCAATCTCTCGTTGTCTGCTTTGTAGCTTTGCACTTCCATATTTAGGCTTCTTACCATTTCTATTAACGTTTCCTGCTCTCCTTTTCCCTTGCGTCCATTGGACTCTTTCTTTGCATTACCAACTCTAGTATTCTGGCCTTCAGCCTCCTTATCATGACTGGAGGCTCCCTCACCTTCTTCCATTTCCTCAATACACATCCTAAATTGAGGTGTTTAAACCCCTTAATTCGGAAAAATGTGCAAGCGACCATTTTGTTAGAATTATGCATACAATAAACAAAATTTCCAAACCATGCTATAGGTCTCTTTATTTTTTTTTTCATGGAGATCATATCCCCATTCTCCGAAAATAGCAATGTCCTATTATCCTTGGCTGACAAAAAATTTCATCCTGCGTAGGCATTTCCTTCAAATCTCCTTCCCATGTGACCACGACTAGAAACCGTGGCTAAATCCTTCCTTAGCAATTTTTTGTCTCGAAGACAACCAATTCGTCCCTTAGCCCTCCTTCCCTCAATTCGCAATTTGCATATGACCCCGGCCATGACCCTGCGCTTAGCTGAAAAGCAATTGTCCAGAGCTTCGAGACTTTGGAACTTTCAACTAGGACCGGATCAATGGTCCTCGTCCTCTTTCACGATCAACGATCGAGATCCACTTCGGGACTTCGCACTTCGGGAGTCTCAACTTTCCTCACTTGCCTCTGCCCGAAATGCTTTTACCATGAGTTCATGATCTGCTGACAAGTGTCCTCCCACATATCAGTGGCTATGAATTGCTTCGTCTCTTCGGGCTTCAGAAGTTTCAAAACTTTCCTCCAACACTTTCTCCCAAAGTGATTCCACCCAAATTCAACGATCCTTTCACATGTGTCTTCTGGAATCAACGGTCGATATATACTCTAGCCTTCGGGAGTTTTCGACCCAACGCAACCTTTCACATCCTTCCCCTATGGAGTGCCCAGTCTCTAGACTTCACGATCTATCACCATGTGGTGAAATACTGGAAGAGGACACGTGGCCCAATCATGCGAGTGACACATGTCACATTATAACTGACATTTCAATACTCCAAATGCCCAAAACTTACTGACATGTGGCACACATCCCATGTTTCCATGTCATACCAGGTGATGTCCACAAGCCACGTCACTTCGGGAATTCCAGGATCCACATCACCTCTAGGTGATGTCATTGTGCCCCATCACTTCAGCTCTTCGGGCTTCGGGACTTCAGGAGTCTCCATACTAGCACACTTCCAATTCTCTCGAACTCTGAATTCCCAAACTATCCAATCTATCACCATGTGTCCTCCTAGATCGAACGACTAAGATTCGCTTCGAGTCTTCACCCAGAATCCATGGATCTGCACCATGTGTCCTCCTTAATCTGATGATTGAGGCTCACTTCGGGTCTTTGTACTTCGAAAATCTCAAATTTCAAAACTTATCTGACCCCACTGGCTTTTATCTAAATCCCTAATATGTTGACATGTGGCTCTTGGCAGATCAATGGCTGAGATCCTTTCAGATCTTCGGGTTTCAAAAATCTCAAACTTCACACCCCCTCGAAGTACACAAAATTTGGTCGCGTGTCCCCTTCAATCGGACGGTTGAGGCTTACTTCGAGCCTTCACCCGAAATCCACAGATTTACGCCACATCTGTCTTGGATCAGATGGCCCAGATTCACCTCGAACGATACGATGCTTGAGATTTACTTCGTCTCTCTGGGCTTCGGGAGTTTCAAATCTCAACTAAAAACCTCTCGAACAGATTTCTCCAGAGTTATCGATCTGCTGACACGTACCTATTGATGATCAACAGTCAGGATCTACTTCGGCTATTTCACCTCCTCCTCATCAATAAATTATTTAGTTGTGGATCTCACACCACCTATCTCTTCTTGATGATGGACGACCCCAAACTACTTCGGCTATACGAAGTTTTGATGTTCGAGCACTAGCAAGTCACATCACTACATGCCTTTCAATTTGCAGGGGCATGCATCAATGGTTTGGAGTAACCCGTTTTTCACCCTACAATTATCCTGATGCTGACACATAACCCCTTGGTGAGACCATGGTTTTGATTGTGGGATCGCCTTAGGAAATTATTTCCCATGCAACTTGCTTCCCCACAATTCCTCTTGTCCACTCATCTCACTCTCCAATGGGATCTGACGGTTGTGACCTTATCCCTTGCTTCCTTTTCATCGAACGACCCTTGTTCACCTATCCAATGATCCTGGATCACTCCTGATCCTACAGTGGAGATCACTCCTGAATTTGAAGAGGGACAATCACGATCCTTAAAACCCCTTACAACGGGTCTCTGACATTCTATCTCCTGTGTAGATTATGCAATGCCATTCCTCCTGAGCTTTTCAAATTCATGGTCATAATTCGATCTCGACCCCGAGACTCTGACCAATAGACCTGGCCCATACCATCCCAGTGTTTCAACCAAAAGATTTGATACCAATCTATAACATCCCCAGCCACCCATGGGTTGGGGCATGCTACCTACAAGCCCTCCCTTGGACTTATTTCTTTTACCGATACCTTTTTAAAATTTCAGGATTCATAAAAGAGAAGACTTTAACGACATGCACAGCAATAGTCAGCAAGCATGCATAGTCTAAAGATTCAATTAAATGATAATTAAATATACACAATGGAATACATTCATACACAGACAATAATATCACAACAGAGAGTACTTATCTTTATAAAAAGGTGACGCCAACTGGATGCAGACCAAGGATGTTCCATCCAACTGTAGACACCACTGCTCCAAATCTCAACAAGAGTGTCACCCTCGAGACAGGGCTATGAATCCATAAGGATGGTTCTAGAGTGTACTTGGGTTCCCAAACCATTCATCTCTCAAGCTCTCGTAGGTTTCCCAGCACACACAACAAACCAAGTACCCAGCCTGTACCACCCAAGAGAATGGACCTCCACCCTTCTCTGCCACGCAGTCCCTCAGGTAGTCCTTCTCCTTTTTCTAGGGCCTCCGGCACAACTAGTCTATAATATCAATGTTGGAACTCTTAGTACTCGTAGTTGTGAGAAAAACAAGCCACAGGCAAATGCATTTCAGACATGTAGGCCCCAAGTCATGGCTGGATTGCACCAGCAACCATTACAGCCAACTATCCCGTGGCAAATTATCAGAAGTTCTTTTTCCCTCTTCCAATCCAAGATGCGGGTGGGGATGGATCAATGGATGGGAAAGTGAGTGCATGGAAGGGCGTGATGGAAATAATGGTACGAAATGCGAGAGTGAAGGAGCAGATGAGCCAATGACCAACTACCAACAACCAATGACCAACCCCACAATTAGACCAGGGATGGGTTTAAGTATTCCTGTGGGGAATCAACAACCTCCTGGCCTTCCCCAAGAAGCTCACGTAACTAATTCCCTCCCTTAGAAAAATGGGTAATTAACATAGGAATAAAAATTTATCCCCTCAAGCCCCCTCTCTTGTGGAATCATATCCCCCTATAACTCTAGTCCTTGTCCATCTAGTAGCCAACAATGTGTTTATTATTAATAATGATCAAAACATTACATTTCTTGGGCATATAGGCCCTTTAATAATTGTTTGGGCACTTAGGCCTCTCAAGATTGTAACAATACATTATTTAAAATGGGGGTTCAAAACCCAGGGTGTTACATTACCCAACCTGCAACAGTCGTTTGAGATTGAGATAGATGTTTTAGACTATGATGTGAGCACAGTTTTCACTCAGCATGGACATCCCCTGGCCTATCATAGTGAGACACTATCATATATTGTCTGTAAGTACCCCACTTATGATGAAGAACTGCAATCCATTATACAACCCTGCCGCCAGTGGAGGAATTACATTCTTGGAAAGGAGACAATCATCCACACTAATCATAAGCCTCTGTAGTTCATGCAGACACAAAAAAAATTATAGAATGATCACCATCATAAGTGGTCCACATACTTTCAGCAGTTTCATCTCAACATCAATTATGATATAGGGAGCACCAACCGCATTGCCAACTTCCTCAATCGACCTCCAGTTTCCACGCTAACCATGATGCTACACTTTGCGGACATTAGACCTCTGAATGGCCCCAAATCTGTGAGATATCCTGACTTCGCCACTACCTACCAGATTCTAGGAAAGAACATAGTTGTTGTTGATTTTCATCTTCACGATGGGTTGTTGTGCCATCTGGGCCATCTCTACATTCCATCAAGAAAGCGAGCGAAGTTGATTTGGGAAGCACACTACAGTCGGGTGGCAAGACACTTTGGTGTAGAGAAGACAATGGCAGTGTTGCATTAACATTTCTATTGGATGAAACTATGACAAGATGTCAGCAAGCAATTAGGTGTAGTAATCCAACACATTTTCCAATAGGTTCAGGATATTTTGTAGAATTCCAATGCCAAGTACAAGTAGCACCATGATCAACATCGGTTGCCACACAAGTTTCAGGTGGGAGATAAAGTTTGGTTTCACTTGCAGAAAGAATGTCTTACAAGACCCCATCAGAATCTTCATCCACTCCGTTATGGACCTTCCAAGATTGTGGGTGACATTGTTTTTGAGATCAATGTTCCCCCCTTCCTTGGCTTGCACCCAATGTTTAATGTGGACCTCCTTCAGCCATACTTTCCACCATTATTGGACACCTCAGAGGTAGAAGAACAATTGACACCGACAGAGCTCAACCCTGACTTCGTGGAATAGGCATCCACTAATTAGATCATGGACACACAAGTCAAAGGAGCGTGCCAACAAAAGTTTCAAATTTATCATGTTGTCAAAGAAGGGAAGCTTCTGCACCAAGGCAAGTGGCTCAATTAGATCTAAATTCAGCAAAAATTTCCTCATCTAATGGGGGAACTCAATGCAATGGAGACCATTTCTTCCTAAGGGGGGAGGATTGATCCAGGTGGATATTTTGGGCCACCCACCTATTCCAACTGGCTCACATATAGATTTCATCTTGGCAGTTTCATTTTTCATCTTAGCAATTTTTTTCTAGCTTTTCGGGTCAAACTTCCAGGGTCGTTTTGAGGCCCTAAACAGTGTTTTTTGGGCCTGCCACAGTGACACTATAGATGAATTTAGAGTTTTACAAAATAATGTGTAGTCCTCGAATATAGATTTCCAATGGGCTATCGTGTGCCTAAAATGGAGATTGTATGCAAAAGTTACGACCCCGGGAAGTTGATGTACCAATTTACCCCAATGGGGCCCACATGACTGGCGCTTCATCTCCTAGGGTTAGGTTTTTGGATGTCTAGGGTTTTTGCATTCATATTTGATGTAAAAAGTCCTTTGGAGCCTCATTATACTCATCTTCTTGTGAACAAGTGTAGCCATCACATCTCTTCTCAGAGATAAGCTGCTACCATTCTAGCAAGCTTGTTTCAGTCTGCATTTTACAATTTCAACATCTTTCTTATTTAATAGAAGTCAAGTTTTACTGTATCTCTTTTATTATTCATGGTGTCTCTGTGTTAATATTATAGATCTGTGTTTTCATTTCATTCCACTCATAAGTCTGGATCATCGACTCCCTCAATACCTATCAAGTGTCAGCAAAA
>JASDQU010236518.1:0-17014 GCA_032191745.1 Picea mariana
CAATGGATGAAATCCCATCCTTTCATGACAAAGTTCCAACTATTAAGGTACAATCACAACCTCCACTTAAACTTATTCCAAAACATTGCCAGACATGTGGGTCATTGATCTAAATTGACAAATGCAATCCCAACTATCTATGACAAAGCACTCCTTGATAAGGTATGTTAACACAAAATGTTGTGAATATTCTCCCCAATTGATCTCACTCAAGAACATCTATTAATTTATCTTCAATATAAACAATGCCCATCATTTACCAATGTCTTTCATTGCAACATTTTTACTAGTTAAGGGTTATTGGGTTGATTGATTCACACATAGGGATGCAACAACACTTGCCTAGTTCAACTAGATTTGTCCTACAACCCTATAAATTCCCAAGTTTCTCAATTTGACCACCATGGCCATGAAGAATTCCACTCTTTCTCATCATCTCATGACTTCTTAAAAATTGTTCAGATTTCATAATTTCATTAATTTTTGTTCAAATTTCTCAAAAGGGCTTGAGCCCCCCACTCTCTCTTTTTCATATATTCAACACCACTTCTCCTATCTATTCATTTCTTGAGCAACGCCCATCATGTAAAAATTACAAGAGAATGCATTCCCCAAGAAATAAAACTTGATTTAGATTAAACAACTACAAGGATATTCACTTTAAGAAATGGAACATCAACTTCATAAATTGTTTCATGCTACCCATTTCCTAAAGTTGATCCATGAACCTCCTAAATTCATATTGAGTTCAATTTTATAACCTACTCATATCCATTAATATTAATCCATATTATGAATTAATATTATTATTTAATTATATTGAATGCTTCCAACATTTTTCCAATCGTCATTGATGATTTTTGTCAAACAATTGGCATGCAATTGCTCTCATTGTTTTCCCAATATAACCTAGTGTTGTAAGTTGGGCTTTGATACCACTCTGTAATAAACTTAGATGCCTTCCTTGACCATCGAAAACTAACCACAATATTTCTTTACTTCAACTACATATCTATGAAGTTGAGTTTAACCTCTAACAACAATGCATTATATAATTCATATGAAAATATAAAATAACAGCAAAAACAAATCCCAAATTCATTATTTTCCCACTTAATTAAATGCATTGAAAAAATAGAAATGATTCTACAAATAGATAACCATGAATAGATATATATAATTAAATCCATTTCCACTAAACTAGTTGTTGAAGAGCATTTTTCCACCTAGTCATAGAAGTTAGCTATGGATTCCACCCATAATCCATACCATGATATCACTAGGATGAAGGAATACCATATAGGTCTCTAATCTCAGTCATACCAACCCACTATTCTCATGACCAAGATCATCTACTCATTATATATCTCTCTAGGCCCTCATACAACCATCAAAGAACCTTGGCACTCTCTCACATTTCCCTACACAACACAAGTAAGATCTTCCCTTTCTCTACTCAATGGTCCCTTAGGTATCTTCTTTCCTTCTACTACTCTCCAGTGCATGAAAAAATATTCCAACTATTGAATTCCTTTTGGGAATAACTGATCGGGACATAAAACACTTGGCCTCAAAATATTAATGAGCAACAATAACATGGTTTCAAGTCTGAAGTCATTGCCTCAAATAATGTGGACATTCTAGCCATGGTTTCTTTCTCAAACCATCCCATTTTCTTTCATATTTCAACAAGAAGTCCCCCTAGCTTCTATAGGCTCTTCTCAACCACAAATTTCAGGGAAACTCTTGTCATTTACATCCATAAAAACCATAACAATAATGATAGCTAGGGGAGAACATGCCCATAACATGGGAGATTTTCCCCTCACCATGCCCATGAATGGTCAAGTAATAGAATGATAGATGGTGATGAAGAAGACAATGAGAGGAATTTTCTTGTATGAGATATACTATCTTTCTAATGATATGGCACTTGTACTTGTCACACATAAGTCAAAGATTAATGCGATAAATTGTTAAAAATCATGGGTAAGAAATGTCAGTACTTCTAAAGGACAACGACAAGGTCATATCACCCAACAACCCCCTTTCCTCTTCCCCTCTTGTGGTGTCATAGTACTTTGCTTCCCAAAGCAACCTTTTTGATGGATATTAAATTATAGTCTTGTTGTTGCTTCCTCAAGCAACCTTTTTGGTGGATATCAAGTTATTATTATTTCCCCCTTTTTATACATGCTTTTAGATATACATAAGCATATCATGTGTAACACCCCAAGGTTGAGCCCCTGCTGAATTGTAATTATGTTTATAGGCTAGTGAACCAAGTGTTTATAAGATGAAGACTTATATGTTTATTAGGCCAGAGAGCATAGATTATTAAGTGCATGAACCTGATTTTTGTATATGTAAATGCACATATCATTAATAAAATTACATTGCTGCATGTAGACCGACCACGAAGAAAGCGTTAAGGGGGACTAAACTCCACTAGGTAGGATGAGGGAAGGGCATAAGTGTCCAGGATTAGGGGCTAAGCTAAAGGGCTTACCTCTAAAGGGATAATATTATAACATTTTTTCCAAAAGGCTAAGGTTGGACATAATCCGTGTTGTGCTAAGTTCCTCGGAAAAAGGGAACAAGTGTTAAGTGGAGCTCATGCAGCTTCAGGAAGACATGTGTCAACCTGAGTGCATGCAGCTTATAGCTGGGAAATCCATCTTATTGGTGGGTTGGCCCTCCACTCTCGCATCTCTCCCCATTCTCATGTTCCCTCACCACTCTTTCCATTCTCGCGACCTTCACGATTCTATGGAAATCTACCATCCTTCCCGATTCACCCACGGATCCACACATTGAACCCTCTCTCCATCATCGACCCCTGCATATATCATGCACCCTGGACCCTGCAGGCACCGTGAACTATCTCGTACCTTTCCTGTGAAGTACATCACACCTGTAATTTTCTTGAGTTGTGTTGTGTCTTAACAGTGGGTTGTTACAGTCCACATAGTTCCTTGACTGAGCGTGGCTTGCTGCCATCATCTATTCTATCATGAGCTTTGTTATTGCCATCATTGTTTTTGGAATTGACTTAGGAGATGGATTTAGTAAGTAGGTTGTAAGTCCTATGGTGTGAAGAGGATGGTTTCAGGCCCGTGGAGTTAAGAAGCAGGTTGTCGGGCCTATGAACAACTCTCTCCAGTGAGAGAGGTTGTTGGGGAAGTGATTTTTCCCAGAGGGAGCCCAACTACAACTATAGTGCTCTAAGAATTCATGTCTGGTCTGTTGTTGAAGCCCTGGAAGGAAAGTGGGGAAGCCAAAGGACTGTTGAGCAGAGAAGGGGCACACTTCCTGGGGCGGGAAATACATGTGGGGAATGAGAGCCTATAGGTTGTTAGCGTCAGTTGGATCCTGGGAGAAAATCCTTCCTGTTGATCTGTGTGACTTTCATGTTGTCCTTGCCTAGCCTAGGAATGCCTTTCCCGGTGGAGTTTAGTCCCATATAGAGGGTGACCCACTCCTGAGTGTGATGAGAAGAGTGGTCTAAGGATGGGAGGTTGGTGGAAGGTATGCACGCAGTCAATGGTCATCTATTAAAAGATAAGTACCAAATCTTCGTGCTTAATTGTTTTAATGATGTATTGAAGTGCATGTTTGTGATTCTTACAATGTTATCATGTATGTCTTACTATTATTTCTGCATTAAGCTATGTATGAATAGAATGTTATAACTGTTTAATTGAATTATATAGTTATGTAAATAAATAAATGGTATTAGAGCATGAAATTTATTTAGTGGCATGGCATGGCCTGTTGGTTTTGAGGTCAGGGATGTTACAGATTGGTATCAGAGCTAGTTGGAAAAGATAAGGTTGTTTGGGTAGTGTTACAATGGCAAGGGATGTTACAAATTGGTATCAAAGCCGAAAAACAAAGACACAGTTGTTAAGTAGTGTTACCCGACAGAGGTTGTTGGCTGGGGACGTTACAAATTGGTATCAGAGCCATGGTTTCAACACAGAGCCTGGATGGGCTATGTAAGTGAAAGTTGAAACAAAAGGTTTCAGAAAGGAATTGTTGTCGAAATGGAAAAAATTGAAGTTCAAAGCCAAGGTTTCAACACTGAGCCTGAATTGGGCCGTGTAAGCAGTTATGGAATCAAAATCTCAGAAAAAATTGTTGTCGAGAGGGACCAAATTTGAATTTCAAAGTGTTCCAGAGTGCCAAGAGAAAACCTTGGTTGTGTTTTGAAAGCTCAGAAAGTATAGCAAGTTAAGAAATGGCCACAGAGAAAGAAATCACAACAACTGTGAGGTTGGGCCGTAGGATCTGTTTGGGAGAAGGAGAATCCTTCACAATCATCAAATATGGAGAAAGTGCTTGAATTTTAACCTCCTAGTCATTTAGACTTCATGACTTCAGTGAAGTTTATGTGTTATAGAGTAGATAGAGCCAAAGCTCGAAGCTTTAAAGTCCCAAAGAGGATCTCCACCATAGATTCGGGGAGGGGAGTGTTCACTATTGGACTTGATCAAGGACGTATCATCTTCTTCGGGAGAAATGGGGTATGCCACGTGCCACCACCATAATTGTTGACAGTTTTACTATGTGGACCCCAGAAGGTTAAGAAGTTCATGAGTTAGGAATATTTGAGGGTGAAAGGTGTAAAATATTTTGAAGTACCGAAACTCCTGAAACCCCGAAGTGACGTGCCATGCTAATGTCACCCGAGATGACATGGACACACAAGATGTGTGCCACATGTCAGTGAGTTAATAACCTTTGGAATATTTAAATGCCAGTTAGAATGTGACATGTGTCACCCGCCTGATTAGGCCATAGGTCTGCTTCTAGTATTCCTCCATGTGGCACTTTCCTAGGGTATGGTCGGTGGTGCCCCTGATGAACTGCACAAAGAAACTAAACTTGGTCAAGAGTTGTTAAAGTTTTAAGACTCCTGAAGCTCCAGAGAATGAAGTAAATTGTCACCATTGATCAAGGAGGGACACATGGTAATAGATCTCGCATTCCAGAGACTTGGTACTGCAGAAGGATTGAGAGTGGGAATAATCCAGAACTTTCGGAGCCAAAGTTTCATAATAGATCTTGATCGTTGGATGCTAGGAAACCGTGGACTGTCGATCCACCTTTCTTTGGGAGTTCTCCAAATTTGGTGCTCTAGGAAATTAGAATTTTGGAGTTGCGAGAACCCCCAATGCCCGATGCTCAAGAGCCCCGAAGTTCCAAGGCTCCAGATAAGCGCACAAATCATTGGCGCTGGATCACAACCGTGGTCACATGTGAACCAAGGGTTGGAGAAAAGGGGCTAGCACCCAGAAATTGTTGCAGCACAGAGCTGAGCTTAGAGATAGAATCCCGAGAGGTTCTTAATTGACTAAGACCCACTGGAAATGGAATCCAATAATTTTTTGTTGAACCAAATTGGTTTATGTTATTCTAGAAAATTATTAAGTCTAGTAACCAGACAAATTTCAGTTGACTGCACATTTTGCAGAATTAACAATTGTCAGATCCAAACCAAATTGTTGCATAGTGCAGAGAAATGGAGGAGGCACATGATGCTTTTAGTTCAGATAATGAAGCTAGAGGAATGGATGTCCATTTGGGTGTTGAAGGATTGAAGGATGGAGAAGAGATAGATAAAGAAGAGACCATGATGAAAATCATTAAAAAGTTGTAGAAAGATGTCCAAATTCACTGGACAAATAACAAAAAGATCATGAAAGCTAGGGAGCAACAGGGAGAATTCAACATAGAGTTGATGCGGAGCCTAGAAATAATAGATAAGAAATTGGATAAGTAGAGTGGCTCAAGAAAATAAGGAAGTCACAAAAGAACAAAAAGTGATAGCAAACATCACCAATGCTCCTTGAGGAATTCCAATAAGAGAGAACACAACAACTCAATTCCATCCCCTGTTAGGAAGCATAAGAGGTCTAGGGTGGATGAGCTACGAGGAGAAATGAAAAAAATAAAGCCTCCTACATTTGATGGGGAGCACAAGAAGGATGAGGATGTAGAGACATGGTTGTTGGGCATAAGAAAGTGTTTTCAATTTCATATTTATTCTTCTCATGCAGAAGGAATAATTTCCATCTATCAACTCAAAGGTAAGGCATCCATGTGGTGGGATCAGCTGGTGCAGGTGCAATAAATTGATGATAAAAATGTTACTTGAAGGGAATTCAAGAAGTATTTTGAAAACAAATACTTGACTAAGAGATACTATGATAGAAATATGAAAGAATTCTTTGAACACAAACTTGGGAGTATGACAATAGATGAATATGAAAGAAGGTTTTTAGAGTTACTGAAATGTGTCTCTTTCATCAAGGATGAGACAGTAAATATTCATAGGTACTTGAGTGGTTTTCCATCATTCATCAGTGAAAAAATACAATATGATGATCCCAAAACATTGGAGGAGACCATAAGGCAAGCTAAGTGCCTATATGATTAGAAAAAATCAAGGACATTTTTCCAAAACGCTTAGGAAGACAAGAAGAAATTCAAGATGGATCAAAGGAAGAAGGGAATTAAGCCACCATTCTTCAGAAATAATCTTCAGGGATAGAAAACTTCTAGAGAACCCAAAACAATTGAGACAGGTGGTCAAAGGCCAAGGCAACCACCTATTCAATGTTGGGGTTGTAAAGGAGATCATATGTTTAGAGATTGTCCTCACAAAAGTGACAAAGTGATATCTTTCACAATGTTCAACGAGTTGAAAAAGTGGAGGACGTGGGAAGAAGTGTACCCAGGATCTATGGAACCCTAGACAACAAGCAATCAGAGTATCAATCACATATTATTGAAGTGGAAGGTATGATCCACAACCAAACCATTACTATTTTAATTGATTCAGGAGCTAGTCATAGTTATATAGATCCTAAGATGGTTGAAAGTTTGTATTTTCCAAGAAACAAACATGGAAAATCTTAGTTGGTGTAACTGGCTACCAGAGCCAAAAGAAAAGTAAATGAGATGGTTAATTCATGTCGTATGGACACGAATGGACTGATCACAAGGGAATATTTGAACATCTTTCCTTTAGGTTCCTATGACTGTCTAAATGGGATGGATTGGTTGGACCAACATCATGTTATCCTAGACTATCATAAAAATGAATTCACTTGCCTAGATGAGGAAGGAAATCAAAGAATAGTCCAAGGAATTTCTAGGACAATGACTATCAGAGAAATTTCAGCAATGTAGCTGAAAAAGTATTATAGGGAGGGTTGTCAAATATTTTCATCCCATGTGGAGGAAGCATCTAAGGATAAGGTGCCAAATATGGAGGACCATGAAGTCCTGGAATATTTTGAAGATGTCTTCAAGGAGGTACCAGGACTACCCCCAAAGAGAGATATCAATTTCTCTATAAATTTACTACTTGGAGCAGCTCTAGTATCAAAGATGTCGTATAGAATGAGTACACCAGAGATGAAGGAGTTGCAAATGCAGATTGAGGAACTTATGAAGAAGGGCTATATATGCCCAAGTGTGTCACCTTGGGGGTGCCCCACTCTTGTTCATGAAAAATAAATATGGGACATTGAGATTGCGCTTCGATTTCCGACAATTGAACAAAGTGACTATAAAGAACAAGTATCCCTTACCAAGGATTGATGATCTCTTTGATAAATTGAAGGATGCAAAGATATTTTCAAATATAGATCTTAGGTTAGGATACCATCAGGTAAGTATTAAAGAAGAATATATCAACAATACCACCTTCAGAACAAGGTATTGTCATTATGAGTTCACAATGGTGTCATTTGGGTGTCAAATGCACCAGTTATTTTCATGTGCTTAATGAATGGTGTTTTCCGAGAATATTTATACAAGTTTGTCATTGTCTTTTTGGATGAAATCCTTGTATATTCCAAGTAGGAAGAAGAGCATGAGCATCATTTGAGGATGGTGTTGCAAGTGCTAAGGGAGCATCAACTGTATGCCAAATTGAGCAAGTGCTCATTTTATCAGAACAAAATTCACTACTTGGGGCATATCATTTCAAAGGATGGAATAAACATGGATCTTGAGAAGATAGAAGCCATTAGAGAATGGAAAACACCAAAGAATGTGACAGAAGTTAGATCCTTTATGGGTCTAGCTGGCTACTACAAAAGGTTCATTGCAGGGTTTTCGAGAATATCTCACCCCATCACTTCCTTGCAAATGAAGGGGAAGAAATTTTAATGGACAAAAGAATGTGAAAGAAGCTTCCAGCAATTGAAGCAGTTGTTAACTAGTGCTCCAATTCTGAGGATTGCAAATCCAATTGAATACTTCATTGTATGCACAAATTCATGTAAAGAAGGATTGGGTGGAGTCCTTAGTCAAAATGGGTTTGTTGTATGTTATGAATCAAGGAAGTTGAAGGATCATGAAAGGATCTATGCCACTCACGATTTGGAGTTGGCATCCATAGTGCACGCTTTGAATAAGTGGAGGCACTACCTCATGGGAAAGAGGTTTGAGGTGAGGACAGACCATAATGGTTTGAAATATTTATTTGATCAACCAACTCTAAATGCCAGACAAAGCAGATGGTTAGAGTTTCTTAGTGAATATGACTTTGATATAAAGCATATCAAAGGGAAAGAGAACAAAGTGGTTGATTCATTCAACAAAAGAGTGCATGAGTTTCATACTATAGCCATTAGCATGTACCAATAATATCTGAAAGACAAAATTGTGGAGGCTGCAAAATCAGATTTTCAATACAAGGAGTTAGTAACAAAATTGTAGCAAGGTAAAATGCAGCAGAAAATTGAGGATTATGAATTAGGAATTGATTGAATTCTCTTGTACAAAAATAGAGTTTATGTACCCAATTCTTTTGAATTGAGGATTGTGATTTTAAAATAAATGCACAATGTACCTTATACGGAACACCTAGGATATCAGAAAACAATTTCGGCAGTCAAAAGCCAATATTATTGGCCGCATGAAGAGAGAGATTGTTGATTTTATTGCCAAGTTTTTGGAATGTCAGAAGGTAAAGGTTGAGCATAGACACCCAACTAGGTTACTACATCCATTACCCATTCCTGGGTGGAAATGGGAAGTTGTAACAGTGGATTTCATCATAGGGTTGCCCAAAACAAGCAAGTAGCATGATGCAATCATGGTAGTGGTGGAAAAGCTTACTAAAGATGACCATTTCATTCCTAGGAAGACTACTCATAAGACAACTAATGTTGTTGATATTTATATGAGGGAAGTAGCACACTTGCATGGCATACCCAAGACAATTGTGTCTAACAGAGACCCAAAGTTTACCTCAAAGTTTTGGAAGGGGTTATTCAAAGGGTTCATATCAAATATGAACTTCAACATTGCTTATCATCCTGAGTATGATGGGAAAACAGAAAGGGTGAACCAAGTGATAGAGGAAATTCTAAGGATGTATGTGATGGAAAAACCATCTAAATGGGAATATTATCTACACTTGGTAGAATTTTCCTACAATAATGGGTATCAAGAATCCTTGAAGATGAGCCCGTTTGAAGCACTTTATGGTAGAAACTGAAACACCCCAGTAAGTTGGGACAACCCAATTGATAAGGAAGTGGTTGGGCCAGAGTTGCTCAAAGAAATGGAAGAACAAATGCTGAAGATTAAGTAGAATTTGAAGGTTTCCCAAGATAGGCAAAAATGTTATGCTAATAAGAACATAACTCACAAGGAGTTTAAAGTAGGAGATCATGTATTCTTGAAAGTGAAGGCCAACAGAAGTTCCCTAAAGCTGGGAAACTGTTCCAAGTTGACAGCCATATATTGTGGGTCATTTAAAATCCTAGAGAGGATTGGTACAGTAGAATGTATGATTGCATTACCTGCATCTATGTCCATACATAATGTATTTCATGTATCATTTCTTAAGAAATATATACTTGATGTTAATCATGTTATTGATTGGAATGTGATTCAGGTGGAGCAAGAAAGTGATTTTCAGGTGCATCTAGTGTGCATATTGGACCGAAAAATCAAGCAACTCCGGAATCGATCCATAGGGATTGTAAAAGTCCAGTCGATTTGGTACAGTCTTGAGGACACAACATGGGAGCATGAAGATGCTATGCAGGGAGAGTACCCACATCATTTTGAAGGTTTTGGAAATCTTGTTGTTGATATGTAAATAAGTTACACTGAGGACACCGCAAAAATAAGGAGAGGGGATTGTAACACCCCAAGGTCAAGTCCCTATTGAATTGTAATAATGTTTATAGGCTGGTGAGCCAAGTGTTTATAAGATAAATATTTATATGTTTATTAGGTCAAACAACTTATATTCTTAAGGCCATGAGCCTGATTTTTGTATATGTAAATGCACATATCATTAATAAAATTACATTGTTGCATGTAGACTGACCATGAAGAAAGAGTTAAGGGGGAATAAACTCCACTAGGTAGGGTGAGTGAAGGGGATAAGATAAAGGGCTTACCTCTAAAAGGATAATGTTATATTATTCTTTCTAAAAGGTTGGACAGAAAAAAAGGAACGATTGTTAAGTGGAGGTCATGCAGCTTCCGAAAGACATGTGTCAACCTGAATGCATGCATCTTATAGCTAGGAAAGATAACTCATTCGTTGGTTGGCCCTCCACTCTCGCGTCTCTCCCCATTCTCATGTTCCCTCGCCACTCTTTCCATTCTCATGACCTTCATGATTCTCTGGAAGTATTTCATGCTTCCTGATTCACCCACAGATCCATGCATTAAACCCTCTCTCCATCATCGACCCTGCATCTATCACACACCCTGGACCCTCTAGGAACTGTGAAAAATATTGTACCTTTCTTGTGAAGTAAAACACACCTGTACTTTGCCTAATTTGTGTTGTGTCTTAACGATGGGTTGATATAGTCCACACAATTCCTTAACTAAGTGTGGCTTGCTTCCATCATTTGTTCTATCCTGAGCTTTGTTGTTTCCATCACCTTTTCTGGAATTGGATTAGGATATGGAATGAAGAAGCAGGTTTTCAGGCATGTGGTTTGAAGAGGTGGATTTTCAGGACCGTGGAATGAAGAAGCAGGTTGTTAGACCTATGAATAACTCTTTCCAAGTGAGAGAGGTTGTTGGGGAAGTGATTTTTCCCAGAGGGATCCCAACTTCAACTATAGTTCTCTAATAATTCATGTCCAATATGTTGTTGAAGCCCTGGAAGGGAAATGGTGAAGCTAAAGGATTGCTGAGAAGAGAAGGGGAACACTTCGTGGGGTGGGACAAACATGTGGGGAATGAGAGGTTGTAGGATGTTAGTGTGAGATGGCTCCTTGGAGAAAATCCTTCCTATTGATCTATGTGACTTTAATGTTGTCCTTTCCTATTCTAGGAATCCCTTTCCCAGTGGAGTTTAGTCCCGGCTCAAGGGTAACCCACTGCTGAGCGTGATGAGTAGCGTGGTCTAAGGATGGGAGGCTCGTGGAAGGTTTGCACATAGTTGATGGTCATCTATTAAAAGATAAGTACCAAATCTTTGTGATTAATTGTTTTAGTGATGTATTAAAGTGTAATGTTATCATGTGATTCACTACATGTATCTCTTACTGTTATTTCTACATTAAGCTATGTATGAAAAGAATGTTATAACTTCTTAATTGAATTAGATAGTTATGTAAATAAATAAATGGTATCAGAGCATGAAATGTATTTAGTGGCATAGCATGGACTGTTGGTTTTGAGGTCGGGGATGTTCCAGATTAGTATCAGAGCTAGTTAGAAAAGATAAGGTTGTTTGGGTAGCATTATCGAGCAAAGGTTGATGGCCGAGGACGTTGCATCATGGAAAATATAACAATCATGCCAAAATTCTAGAAGATCATTGGAACTCATACATATTCACTAATTGAACCTTCACCTTAAGATGTGCATTAATAATATTTACAACCAAAATTTCTCCCGCCCTTTGTATATTAAGTGTTACAATATTTATAAAAAACAATGAAATTCGGTTTGAAACCGATTTACAAAAATAGAGAAAAGTAGTTCAGAAAATCAAGATCCTTGAGATATTTCAAAAAATTTATCCTTATATTCTCCCCTTTGACCTTGCTAGTGTCTTAATATGATTGGTTGATGTCTGGACCCATACTCCATTGACAATTGGATGGTCATTTACTAGGACCTAGAAAATTACATTTAGTTTTACCCAATCTTACTATTTCCTTCCACTGTAATTCAAAGTGAATATCACAATCCATCATTTATTTTATTAAAATTTCCAAATTGATGCAAGAGGCATACGACATGACAGACATGCCGAATTTTATTATCTTAAATTTATTCAAAATTTGAAAATCTATGGCTAACTTTTCTACCACAGTTTCCCCCTTTAAAACCTCATCTAAGTCTTCAAACCTAGAGTGATCCATCCTCGCTTGTGTCAAGAGTGCATTGTAGGATTCATGTTCATGTGACTTTCCCTTTCCATCCCAGAATGATGGAAGACCTTTGATAAATAGTTCTTCAAACAAATCCCTAAAATCCCAAACACTCTTTTCAAATTGGGATGCTTTGTTCTGGACTGAATTCGAGAGGTTGTGCTTGGTTATGATTCTTCTAGATCATATTATCAAAAAAATTCTATCTTTGAACCCAATTGTCTACAAAATTGATGAAGGAACTGTATTAAGGATATTGATAGCGTTATGGTCCCATTATGCTAGTCTTTTTGATAATGTTTCATTCATAACTTTGCATCTCTGTTTAGCCAAAACTACAATGTTGTCCTCATCATTAAAAAAATTTAGACATGTCCTGAGTTTTGTAACCTCAACTGATATGGAGTCCCAGATGATGTGTGTGTCTCCTTGTAACAAAATTTTTCCTTTAAGCCTAGAGTTTATCTTATTCACCTTTTCATGAAGGACTACATTTTCCTTTTTAAGTTGTGATACTCTTTCTCCCTTTTCTGTGCCTCTTGTTCCATTTTCTTGTTATTCTCTTTCAATTCTTTTATTTCCCCATCCTTTAAGCTAACTTGAGACATTGTTTGGACAATGTCTTCAGTGTCTGATTTTCTTTCAGTAGAAGAGGGTGTAACAAAGGGTACAACAAAAGAAAAATATATGACTCTAGTTTCCATTTTTGTCTTTTCTTTTGACCATTCTAATTTTTCCTTTTCCAGTTGCATAATTTAGCCTGAAAATCTAGTGATTGCTTCTTGAAAGATTATGTTTCCTATTCCAATGCTACAAGTTATGCAGTCTGTGGATGCTCTATAGCATTTCAATTTTTTCTTCAGGCTGAGAATCACTTTGTATTTCTCATCCAGAAAGGATTTCATTTCCTTGGGACCATCAGGTTCAGGTTTCTTTATTTGAAACTGTCATGCTTTTCTTGCTTCTTTTTCCTTCATGTGCTGACCTTCAAGATTGGCATCTAGTGATGTTAATTTTTCATTTTTCAAATTTAAAATTAAATAATATGAATATAGCATGTCACTAGTCTTCTTGTGGAATTGAACCTTATCTGGGACACTGATATTAACATACTTTACTTTGATCTCAAAGACCTTATCTTCTTCTACTATGGTAATGTTGAATGTTTTCCTTTCTATGTCTCTGACTGTGAATAATGAAGACTTGTGTTGGGAAGATTTTTTTACCTCAGGAATTAGATTCATGACCTCACTTAGTGATTCCTTTATTTTTTTTGCATACCATTTAGATAAATCTTCGTTTGACTGGTAGGCTTCCTCTGAGGCCTGAGAAAAATAGTATTTATGGTTATGGAAGGATCCTAAACTACCTTTATCACTTTCCAATTGATCAACTATGGATATTACACTTGTGCCACTCTCCACCATGTCTAAACTTGTTTGATCTTTAGGCCCTTCATCTTCCAAGTCTACATACTGCTCTATCTAGATGGTTTTCATTTTGTTTTTGGCAGTGTGTTTAGGGTCTATTTCCATTTCCTATGAAACAATTCTCTTACTTTGTGTACTAGCCTTTGGAAACTTAATTACCACATTTGGAATACTTTATTGTGTTGGTGCCTTTTGTATAGGGGCTTCAACATCCACACATTCTTCAATATTTACAAAATTCTCTAGGCCTTCAATAGGCTCATGCTCATATGGAGCATTCTTGTTCATTTTCCTCCTAGATATGATCTTATGAGGATCATATTTTTTACCTGGCATTTGTGCAAAAACCAAATATTTGAGCTTTGCTTGAACCTGTGCTATACATATTCTAGATTTTACAATGAATGGGCCAATCACAAAAGGAAACTTTATATTGCTTGCTCTATGATATTTGATGAAATTTTCAGTTTCAGAGATGATTTTTTGTCTTATGAACTCTAGAGAAAAAATTATGGGGGTCAAAAATATGGGAAACAAAAAATGAAACTCATGAAATCCATATACCCATATTACTATAGAATTTATGAAAAGGGTCCAGTCTCCTACTCTGTCTTCTAGATTCTACAGGTGAATTCTCATTTCTTCAATAACTCTGGGCAATTTAACATTGAAAATCATCCGGTACGCCTTTGACATGACTTTATTGATAAAAATTACTGAAGTCATCATGTTTCTTTCAATGGATATTGGTTCTACTTCAAGGATCTCTGCATTGTTTCTTTTGAGAAAAATATTCATCAGATATGTACAGTATTTGAAGTGTCTAAGAGAGTGGAAGTTTACTAGTTTTTTTTGGATGGTATCAGCTAGGAACTCCTCAAAATTAATGCAAACAACTTAACTTGACTATGACTGGAATAATTTGAGCAGGAAACCTAACATGAACTCAACTACGAATCTATCACTATTAAGACCTAAAACATGACTTAACAAAGAGCAGACACATTGAACCTCACTGAACATGATATTGATTCTTAAGGGAAAATACAAAATTTGTGGGAACTGATCAAGCTTGATAATCATTGTTAAAAATAGAGTTTTAATCTCTGGTTGACACTCCCTATAGACTCTAATCATTTCTTCCTCATCAAAAGGTTCAAAATTCTCAGAGAAAGACTTAGGAATTTTTAATGACTCCCTAACTCACACAACATCAATTTTACACAAGACTTTAGACCCCTTTTTATCAATTACAACTCTTTCACACTTTGATTATTTCTCTGCACACCATCCTATAAATTCAGGAAATTGAAAACACAATTTGGTCGCATACGGAATGAGATACATTTGGACAGACTCCAAAAATGGAAAACATTTCCCTCTAACGTCATCTAAGTTACTTCTTAATTGAGAAACAGGGGCAATAGTGAATTCATGGTCACAAACATCATTATCTCTATCGATTAGGGATTCTTCATTAGTTTTATGGGCTTTGTTTAGATACTTCAAGCACGATGGGATCCATGGAAGTAAGAAAAATACTTGGTAATGGAGATTATAATGGCACTGAGAATTATAAATTTGGTCAAAGGTGAGAGTTGCAACAACTCCAATAGTTATCACTTTGAAAAATATAAACAAAAATAAAAGTCACATCAACTTTATAATATTCAAATTTTCAGAGTGACGGGTTAGCGGTTTCAATGTAAATCACATTTTTCTCCGCAATCGTCCCTGTGCTGACACATCCTTAGCTTCAAAACCCATGGTTTCCATTTCAGAACCACTTTATGGACGTAACCTACGTGCACTTTCCAGGCCTGCAATGCATACCAGTCGTTGATCTGTCTTGATCGCAATCGTGATCATTGATATTTTATTTATTTCCATCGCCACTATTTTAGAACTCCTTATGGCCAATTTAAACTATTCTGCCATATTTAGCAACCCTCCAGATGTGCTCCAAATCATTTCGTGCCTCTGCTAAAATTTAAAGCTTATTTTTTTGAACTTAATAGGAAAATGAATATATATATATATATATATATCACCCTCCTACCCATAACAAAGAATATATATTTCTCCTGGTTTACATGTTCAACAATAATTGTCTCACAAATAATGGAATGTGTCACAAGAGAGATTTGAGCTCAGGTGGGGAGAACAAATTTTATCCTCCCAAATCACCGAGCTAGACCTAATTGAATGTGTGTATGCATGTGTCTGGATTTAAGCCTAGGTGGGGAGGATAAAATTTCTCCTCCCAAACCATCGATCTAGACCCAATTGAATGTGTGTGCACACACACATGCTTTAATTTCCCTGCAAATACAAAGACGATTTAACTCCTTTGTAGATCCTCAATCACTTATTATATAACAATAAATAAAAAACTGTTACTACAATTATGACCACCATATAATTGTTGAGATGTTGAAATTTCTAGGTGTGCTCATATTATTTCTTTTGTCCTATGAATTGGTTGTTTCTTTTAGAACTTGAGTTTTATCTCTCTTGGCATTGGGATGTGTCATGAGTATTACACCTCTTTCATACCACTTATTTCCCCCATTTTATATTTTTCTGATGTTCTCTAGTATAATTACTCCCCTTTTTCCACTCTTTGTATATGTTACAATAATATATTTCAAAAAAATGATAGTAAGAGATATTTCATTTAGAGAATAGGTTGGTTTTCAATTTGAAGTTTTGATTACTTGTTTATCTGGCCAAGTCTTTGAACTTTTGCTAGCTATTAATTATTGTTTACAATAAATTTCTCAAATTTAATAAGCAATATGGATCTCATCTTGTGTTAGCAATGCTTTGTCGATTAATTAATATTGCTCCCACTAGGATTCAAGTCTTTCCAAAGATATTTTTATGTTTGTTCCAATGTTAATGAAAACAATTGGGGTCACATCCATGTCCGTGAGATTTTGTAGATACCCAAATGAATATGGAATGGAACCTTCTAAGGATTTTTTAGATAGATTCAATGATTCGAGTGTAGTGCAACTTCCAAGTGTTGGTGGAATGACATCGGTTAATAGATTGGTAAAAATTTCTATAGCTAAAGCATTTTCAAGTTTCTCTTTCTTTAGATGTAAGGGTGGAATAATTTCCTTTGGTGCTAAAGCAGTACTCTACAACAAAATAATGTATATTTCAATAAATATCACATGAGAGTAATAAATATCATAGGAG
>JASDQU010236527.1:0-16963 GCA_032191745.1 Picea mariana
AACGAACGCCGATCCGCAGCAAAGAACGCTCGGCTGCTACAGTCGAAGGTCGCGCTCCTCTCCAAGCAAAATCGTTTCGGATCAAGGCGTAGACGTAGGCTGAGATCGTTGCTCCTAACCGCGGCCCTAACCCTGATCGACTGCTTCAATTCGCGCCCCTGCAATCGGAAGACCATAGCGGCGGCTAGGGTTTGGACCCTAGCCGCGATGACAGTCCGTTTCGCTCCATCAAGTAACTATAAATTTCTCAAGGTGGTCGACGTCCCACATTAGTTACACTTAACAATGATTTATATCTATATTTGTATTGTACTGAGTTTTAACATTTGCAATGAAGTTATCAACCATTTGACTTGTTACGAGATATATGTTTGGTGACAGACATATATTGTTTATGCACTCGTTAAACAAGCCATGACTTATATCAAGATTAGATATTGTTTGAAATTGAGCAATTATAATAGGGATGGATGTTTTACATAATTATGTGCATCTATCATTGAAGACATTGAGAAAAACAATGTAAGTTTGTTTATTTTTATTTTTGTATCCAATATTATTTTTAGTATCATGTTAATTTTTTAATTTTATTTAACACTGAAATGCTATATTTTATTTTTATAGGATTTTGTTGAACGACTTTCACAATGTTAGTGGGGATTTACTCTACAGAGAAAAATATCATGGAAGTCATCAATGCCTTTCATATCGATAAGGCACAAGAAGGAAGGAAAAAGAAACAAAAAGTAATAAAGGTTGAAGTTGTAAGAGTAGACAGACAAGAACATGAAAGAAGAAAGAAAAATGTTCATTCTAGAAATCCTAAAAAGGTTACATTTGAAGATGAGAAAACTCCAAATGAAGATTTTGTTGAGATTAGTCCCAATCAGGTTATCACTCCTTCTTGCAAGAAGAATAGACAAGAGAAACGCAAAAGAGCGATGCTCGGGGATGATTCCATTCCTATTGATTATGAAGAAATCGTTGATTTAGATCAAACCCATTTAAATCATAAGAGGAGGAAACCAATTGTTGTTGATGACGAAGAAACCATCGTAACTAGATCTGAATATTATAATGAAAGTCTTAAAGGTAGCAAAGAAATAATAACACCAACGGTTGATCTAAAGGATGGTATTATGAAAATAACACAAAATGTCATTTGAAATAGATTGAGGATGACCAACTTAGTTGATGATGACCATACATTTTAGTTGAATGTGAAGTAGTTTTATAAACCCACAAAGGGAAAGAAAAATATCAAATTAGAAATTCGCATCACTTGCATATTCACAATTTGAAAGCATTGATTAGGTACAATCCATATGCACATGTGGTTGACTACCTAGTTCTTGTTGACCCAATGGAAGTTCCTAACAGGGATGAATTTGATAGATTAAAATGTTTTGACTACAAATATTATGTGATTGGAGGAAATCATTTTGCAGAGGCTTGAAGAGAATTGATGCAAAAATATCTCAATAACCCTATTTTTGAAACAGTCAAATGTATAATCTATGTTGGTTTAACAGATTCAGGAGCAAAGTTATTGGGATTGGATCATAACACAGATAATGAATGCAGGATGTCCATGACTTTCATTCAAAGGGTGAGATTTATCCTTAATGAATTTTATGAAATATGTGGTGAGGAGAGATCAAATGTTGATGTGAAGTTTCAGAAGCAATGTTATATGGAAATAGGCTTCCCAATTGATGATGAAAATGAAAAAGAAAAAAATCGTAGAGGAAGTGATGTATTTAGAGCTGTGGATAGCTATTTTCAATTGGGATTTACAACTTGAAACATATGGGATTTGATAGATGAGATCTTTAACAGATGGGAAAATATTGGTATAAAAAGTCAGAGAGTTAAGAAGGCTAAACCCTTAATATGTATCACAAGTAAGACAGGTCCTGAAATCAAGAATATGCCATAAGATATGACTATAACACTTTGAATAATTATATAAGGAGTGAAGGATGAGAAACTTATCATATCTATATTGTCACATGTAAGGTCAGGTGAATTGTCAATGGAAGAAATGTGTGATGAATTTAAAAAGTAAGTTTGTTGAGTTATTTTTGTTTATGTTAAGACAAGACAATTATTTTTTTCAATTTAACATATCAATTTTCTAAGTATTTTATTATATATATCATTATAACATTATTTTTTTATTTTATTTAGTCGCAAGGTGTATATGAGAATACAAGAGGAAATGGTTAAAATGTTGAATGAAGAGAGTTGGGATGATGTTAAACTCAACTATCCAGATTCAAGCTCTACAATAGTATTGAACCAATTTTTGGTTGCATTCAAAAATGTATGTTGATTTATTACATTCATATTATTCATTTGTAGTTTAATTCATTTCTATTTTATTAGTTATAGATATATAACTATATGTTTGTTTGTTTTATTAAATATATCAAAGAAGAATGCAAATGAAATACCTGAAACCTTCAAAAGTTTTATTCAAAAATCCAAGTTTGAAAGAGAAAAAATGAGACGTGTTCAAAATAGTGAACTTGATGACACCCTTGATCACTACATTTGGAATGGGCTCGACATTGTTCAGAATAAAGTGATATTAGGTGATTGTGAACAAATTGCAAATATTGTTCCTAAAAAATAATACTCCCTAGTTATTGCGGATATCCCTCATGGTTATAATATCCAAAACATTTGATATGATATTGATCCTTATACTTACCAAGATTTCAATAAAGTGGTTATGGGATTTATGGAAGTCACAACATCACCATTTTGGAGGTTTCTGGTTTTTCATTCAGACACACAACAAGGATTAGTGCAATAAAGCTTCAAGAGAAAAGAAAATACAAGGATGAAACTTTTTTGGTAAGATATTGAAAGTGTATGTTTAGCGATTAAGATTTGATCCAGGTGGATATCGGTGGCCACCCACCTTTTCCGACTGGCTCAAAACATTGTTCTGGCAATTTTGGCAATTTACTATTTTTAGTAGGTTTTAACTTTCGGGGCCATTTTGAGGGCCTAAATGAAGGTTTTTCGAGATCGAGGTTCTCAATGATNTGTAAAAAGGCCTCTAGAGCTTCATTGTAATCATCTTCTTGCGAATGCGAGTAGCCGTCACATCTCTTCTCAGAGATAAGCTGCCACCATTCTAGCGAGTCTTTCACTCTGTATTTTTACAGTCTCTGTACATTTCTCTGATTAATAGAAATCGTGTATTACTGTATATCTGTGTTTATGGTTGCATATCTGATACAATTCTGTTATATTATTGAATATCTGCGATATCTCTGTGCATTTCTTTATTATATCTCCGCTCTCATTTCGTGTCGAAAATAATCCGGATCAAGATTAGAAATCAATTTTATTAATTCACAAGTTAATTAAATTTGCATTTGTGAATTTTATTAATTCACAAGTTAAAAATCCAATTTAATGGAATCTATTTAATTCCGCTACTCAAAACAAGAAAATGAAGTCACCATTGAATTCCTTGCGAAATTCTAAAAAATTTGAGTATAAAGTTGCCCAAATTCCGAATTGGCTCAATTTCACCCTCTTTATAGCCCAAACGATGCACTATGGTGCTCATTAAGGAAATATGGGCTAAGATTTTTACAAATGACCTTCTATCATAAAATAGACCTCAAATTCATATTCCTCACGAAAAAATGAGAAAAATGAGTATAAAGTTGCCTAGGTGCAGTCATTATACCTCATGGCACTCATAACGAGACAACATCATACTTGGCTCCTCTTCTTGCAGGAAAATCTATGCATCCATACCTCGAGTTCCATGCATGCATTTAAATCTATGCCACCTCAAGATCTGTGCCCTCGATTTGTGTGCAAACATGGGAATTTGTGCCCATTATATAGGCCATAGGACCTTAACTCCCCATCTGAAACCATAGGCAAACAATTTATTAATTAGCTAGGGAATCCTATAATAAGGGGTTCTATTGGAATATTGGTTAAGGAATTGGTGATATATTTGGTAGGTCGGGGGTTCGAGCCCCACTGACCTCTGGTCGTTTCCTTGTTTTGTTATATGGTTTGTAACCATATATATATATATATATATATGCTATACAGAGCAGACCATTGTTAACTCCCCGCACGAATATAGGTCATGGTCACACATTTTATTACATATAACCAGGGTCGAGGGCTTAGTCCCTTGTCCCTTTTACTGTCGTTTGAACCTTTTTCCAAGGTTAATAGATGCAACGCCATGTATTGTTAAGATTTAATGTGGGGGCACAATGATAACGAAGGTTTATGTAAGGATTTGGGAGGTCATGGGTTTGATCCTCTGGACTCCCACATAATTTTACATAGCCTTAAACATTAGTGGCCAATGGGAGGTCGCCACATGGTGGTCTCTCATTGGTCTATCCATACCACGTGTCAACAAACGATCAGTTCACCTATATGTACGGATCCCAACACACCTGCCCAGTCGACGTATAGTCATGTCACGTGGAACCTTGGGGTGTGGTCATGTCATCGTCACACAAATTGTACGGTCGTGCCATGTGTCACCTTGATCCCTTTGACTTTGACCTAGTTGACTTGAACTTTGACCAACCATATATTTTGCATACAAATTCCAATTGAGGCGATTTTTATGTTGTTGGAAAGCTATCGCCAAGCTCTATGCATTGATGGAATTTTTGAGAGCATTTGGGATATTTTAATTTTTATCTTTTATGGATCCTCCTAGACCTCTGTGAGCATTTTGGATCCTCTTGGACCTCTGTGAGCATTCTTTAGATCCTCCTAGATCACACCTTCCCACTAAAAAACTTTTGGACCTCCAAAAGTATAGATATTCAACAACTTAGTGATGATAACTCTACTCACTCTTCCACCTTACTGAAATGCTCTTATCTAGTAACTTAGTGATGAATCTTCTTCACTCTTCCTTCTTACTTAATATTCTAGAACTTAGTATTCATCTTGGATCTTCGATCATAGGTATTATATCAATGTTCTTTGGTATGCTTCTGAAATATGGCTTTGACTCTGGCCTCTGGCACTGTCGCTAATATAAATATGGCTCTGGTTTTGGATCATAGATTCCTTCATAACAAAAGTATTTTTCATCGAATCTCTGCAATACCTAAATCATGTATTCAACATCCACTTCCATATCCTATTCTGTTGAAGATAGTCTATATCAGCCATATGAAACCAAGTCGAATTTTGATCTATGCATTTCCCTTTGGACTCGTTGTTCCTGTACTGTTGATGTATCTGTAGGAGTTTCTGAATGAATTCCCAGTCCATTACTCTCCTACCTTGAAAGCAACTTGATCTGTACTATAACTATCTATACTCGACTTGCTTATGCTCAAGGTATACATTTACACCAACATGACATAGAATTTTTTAGATGCTTATAGCATGCATATTTACAAATATATGCCTCTTATTTATTTTAGAAAGAGGATTATTTATCCTTTAACATCTCTAAGAAGATTTACATTACTTTGATGCTCTTCCCACTTTTGATCTACATGCTCCAACTGCTTGCATCCTTCTATTCCTTTTCCTTCGGTACTTTAGAATAAGAATGTTAACTTAGACAATTCGATCCATATGTAGTCCTTTAGTTGATAACAAGAAAATACAATTGCCTATATTTTTGTCGAAAGACTTAGAAATCTTTTTAAGATCCCGCTCACTCTAGAATAAAGTGGCTATATAGAAATCCTTTACAGTATTCCTCTCACTTCAAACAATATGTAAGGTGGCTATATAGAAATCATTTTTACAAGATTCCTCTCTCTTAAAAACATATAAGGTGGAAGTATAGAAACTCTCTTACAAAATTCCTCTCACTCTTATCAACATATAAGGTGGCAATATAATTTTTTTATAGAATTCCTCTCACTCTTATAATCTACAATGAGTGGCTTACAATCCTTTTAAATAGACTTTAGGAGACATCTACATATGCATATAAGCTTACATTTACAATGAAAATATTTTATGATGGATGGTTTATTCATGGACTCATCCTCCCTTTAGTACCGAAAGGAGTCTCACAGCTTCCTATCTATGACAATGCCTCTGACGTTGATGTTGAATCTAACATTGAATCTGATGTTGAATCCAAGAAACCATTAGACCAAACTATAGGTCTTCCTAGTAACCTATATAATCTCTCCTTGCGAATACCAAGCACTATTGTTGTGTCTAGAGAAACTTCCCTTGAATACACAAGTACTTGGCCATTCTGAAATGCGACTGCATAGCCTTCATATTCAAAAGACACAACTAAGAGTATGTTTACTTGCAATTCTGGAACTTATAACATATGCTCTATTCCCATGAATCCTCCCGACTCGAGCTGGAATTTTACATATCCATACCCTCTTATTGCTTGTCTATTGTTAGTTCCACATCCTACATAGCAATATGTGTTAGAATCTGAGAAGGTCAGAAATATTGATCTCATCCCGGTCATGTCACATGTGGCGAGATGAGCCACTATCCACGAACCATTCCTAGATTTCTTCATATATCACTTTATTAAGACCAACCATTAGAAAGTATTCTTTCTTAAATCTTTTAGTAATACAATTAACTTCATCCGAGGCTGCTACATTGTCTTCTTGCAATTTCCTTTACATATTTTTGGTTCTGCTTCGGACATAAGTGCAGGTAAAGTGTCCAACACTTCTCGGTCTTATGTCCACTCTTACCATAATAAGAGTAGAGTGTCTTTTTCCCATCTCTGAACCATGATCCCTTTCTATCATCCCCCCTTTTCCTTTGCTTTGAGAAATGATATTTACCTTTAGCCTTCTTCTTGGAGGGATTTTCTTGCATGGACTATCTTTTCGACACTTCTCCATATCATGGTTACTAGTTCCATAGAAAGAACATGCATACATAGGCCATTTACCAGTGGGAAATGTCTTCATTCCGTCTTTAGCATTCACATCCTTCTTTGGATATGTCTTACACATGTTACTTTTCTCGGGATTGGAAGGTAAGCCTAACTTCTTATGAAGTATCTCTTCATTTTAAGTTCTCTTTTCTTCAATCGTCCTTGAGCATTATCCATCTTGACGGGAAAAAGAATAATATGAGGAGTCATCCTTCTCGATCATGCCTTTTGAAAGAGATAGTCCCTTTTTCATCGGAGACTTTACATTCTCAGCCTTCCAATCTTCATGGATTGATGTTGATGGTGTCAATGCTTGATTCTTGATCTGCAACTTCCTTTACAACTTATGGAAAATACCTCTATGGAATTCCTCATGACATATCAGTCGATATTGCATCTTCTTCTTCTCTTCCTCGAGAGTTTTCAACTGCATCCTTAATTCATAATTATCCTTATGGATATTTCGATTAATATTATTTTGCAGCCTCAACTTCATCAGATCTTTACTCATTTTTTCCTCTTGATAAGAGTCTTCAAAATTTTCACCAACTTAAGTCTTGGATCAAAAAATTGCAAATTCACATCAAAACTAACTTTGATACCACTCGGTCCAAAAATCCTTAGATACCACTTATTCCTTTGTAATATACATATAGCGTCTAACTTGATTCAAAATAAATTCTTGATCACATTGAGGTAATTTGTAGAAAATGATATTGTGCTCCTTATCCAAAAAACTCATAAAATGAAGATTAATTTTGCAGATTTATGAGATGACATAGCAGAAAATAAAAGAAATCAAATTACATATATTGATGACATATATTTCTTCATCTTCAAGTCCCTTTAGACAATAAGATTGTTCTTCATCATCTCAAAATGCCAAATTACATTACAACATGGACTTAAAAAAAGTTTATTTAATGGACTCTCTTTAATTCTTCTACTCAAAACAAGAAAATGATTTCTCCATTCAATTCCTTATGAAATTCTGAGAAATTTGAGTATAAAGTTGACCAAATTCTGAACTGGCTTAAATTCACCCTCTTTACATGCCAAACGATGCACTATGGTGCTCATTAATGGAAATCTAGACTAAGACTTTTACAAATGACCTTTGATCATAAAATATACCTAAAATTCATACTCCTCGTGAAAAAACGAGAAAAATGAGTATAAAATTGCCTAGGTGCAGTCATTATACCTCATGGCATGTACTCAAAATGTACATGTATTAATTTGCAGATGAGAGTCATTGCATTTTTATTTTTCTTATGATTGAAATGTGAACATTGTAGTCACTTCTAGAAATCATAGGTAGGTAGATCTACATGTATTAATTTGCACATGAAAATCATTGTACTTTTATCTTTCTAATGATTGAAATGTGAAAATTGCAAACACCTTTGCAATTGAGGGAGTTAGTTATTGACGCTCCACTTGTAGAGTTTCCAAAGTCATTAGGGAAGCTAGAGCACCTAGAAAATCTTGCAGCGAAGTCCACGAATCTAAATACATTACCAAAAGATTTTTATTTTCCCTCCTTGAAATATCTAAAGATAAAAAGCTACAAATTGGAAAGATTGTGGCAAAGAGATTCTCAGGTAAGTAAATGTACATGTACTAATTTGAAAATGAGAATCATTGTATTTTTATCCTTCTTTTGATTGAAACATGAACACTGTAGGCACCTTTAGAATGCCAGTTAGGTATTTTTTATGATTGTAACGTGAACAATGCAGGAACCTTTGCAGTTGAGGGAGTTAATTATTCAGGCTCCACGTGTAGAATTTCCAAAGTCTTTAAAGTAGTTGAAGTACCTAGAAACGCTTGTAGCAATAAATACATCTATCGCAATGTTACCAGATTTTTTTTATCTTTCGCCTCTGAAATATCTACACTTTGGGAGAAAATAATTGCAAAGATTGTGGCAGTGCGAATCTCAGGTAGATAGATGTACATGCAGTAATTTGTATACGATAATCATTGTAATTTTATTTTCTTAAGATTGAAATGTGAACAATGCAGGTGCCTCTTTAGTTGCAGGTGTTAATTCATGATGCTCCACATGTAGAGTTTCCAAAGTCATTATCGTAGCTGAAGCACTTAGAACTGCTTGCAACAAATGGGATACCTCCACTAGACTTTGGTTATATGCCATCTTTAAAATATCTACTTCTAAGTCACTATGAATTTGAGATTATTCTAGGTTTCGGCGGGGTGTTAAGCGAATCTATATGGTGCGGAAGGGGGAAGATGCGTACGTCTCTTGTCGTATGTTGAGAGGTTCCATTTTCAATTTAGCACATCTTCGACACATCAGAATGCATTCGTATTCTTTGGAGGTGCTTCCAAATTTCTTATGGAATTTAACAAATCTCCAACATCTCGATCTGGATTATTGCTTAGGTTTGAAGACGTTGTCGGATTCTTTGGGGAATTTAACAAATATCCAACATCTCAAATTGGATGCTTGTAGTAGTTTGAAGAAGCTGTCAGATTCTTTGTGTAAGTTAACAAATCTCAAACATATCAATCTGAATGGGTGTTATAGTTTGGAGATGATGCCAGATTCCTTGTGGAATTTAACAACTCTCCAACATATCGATCTCAATTGGTGCCAGAGTTTGAAGACTCTTCCATATTCTTTCATGAATTTAACAAATCTCCAACATCTCAATCTACATGGTTGCATATGTTTGGAGATGCTGCCAGATTCTTTGTGTAAGTTAACAAATCTCCAACATATCGATCTGATCGGGTGCTAATGTTTGGAGATTTTTCCAGATTCCTTGGGGAATTTAACAAATCTTCAACATATTGACCTCAGTTGGTGCCATAGTTTGAAGACTCTGCCAGATTCTTTCATGAATTTAGCAAATATCCAACATCTCAATCTACATGGTTGCATCGGTTTGGTGAATCTACTAGATTCTTTGGGAAATTTAACAAGTCTATGATATATCTATCTCTTTTTCTGAAAATTTTTGGAGATACTTCCAAATTCCTTTGGGAATCTATTGCAACTTGAACACCTGAGTTTGAAGGATTTCTCAATTTTTACCGTCTCCAGCGAAACACTCTAAAATTTAACTAAAATTAAATGCTTAGATCTCTCTTGCAAAAGTTTGAACATACCTCCAAATCCCTTTGGGAATATATTGCAACTTGAACACCTGCATTTGCAGGGTTGCTCCAGTTTGACCATGTCCAATGAAACACTTGGAAATATCAGCAAGCTTAAATAGTTTCTTTTCTCTATGTTTCCCTCTCCCAAATCCTTTACCTCTCCTCATGGTCTGTTTCTTTCTCTATAATTTCTCCTCAATTCTCAAGGGTGCCTGATAAGCCTATACAACTAAACAACAATTTAACACATAGCGTTCATCTTAAATGGCATAACTCAAACCATTCACATAACTAGCAATGGATTCTAGATTCTCCTCATTTTGTCTATACCTTATATATAAAATTCTTTGGTGTACTCTTTTATAGTCATCTTCACTTACTTCAAATTCTACAATCTTCTCAACATATTTAAAGCATAGTCTACAAGAAAAAAATGTATTTTCAACTTTGCTATCATTACCTTCTGCATTTTAATTCTCCTTCATACTCCCTTTCCAAGTGCAAATTGTCCCACCATAAGGAAGCACCACTTTTTATCCTTATACAAGCAAACCTGACTCTCATAGGATCTTTAAATTTTTTCAAACTCAAAATATTTTCCATTTCTCCTATCCAACCTATCGAATTCCTCGGGATTTAAACTTTAAGAATAAATAGGGATTTCAATTTTAGGTTTACCTCCAATATCACTTATTTATTTGATCATTATCTCTTCAAATATCACTTACTCTTCTAGTTCTTCACTTGTAATCTCCACATCTGATTCATCATCACTGTCATTTTCTTGGGCAATACCTCTTCTTTGTGCTACTTCCATGGAATCCATTCTAGCCATCATTCTCCTCATCCTTGTTACAATGTATTCAACATCATCTTATTATTTTCTTCTAGGATTTCCAAAACCTCTTGCTCTCGGTTACATCTATGGAATTCTCTTCTTGATTACTGCAACCACTATGTCTCTTAACTCTCCACTTCCACACCATCCACAAGATCCCCAACTAATTTTTTAAAAGATTCTACCCAACGTCTCTCTCTACTAGAATTGTCTTCCACTAAAAAGTCCTAACAACAAGATAGATTTGCTCAGGTACTACTTAATGCAGTACCTTGGGGCCTACAATCAAAGTCACACAACAAAAACATTCACAACAAACCACAAATATGCAAATGCATTAAATAATAACAGAAAATACACACACATAGAGTTTGTTATTAAAAAAACATTATAAAAAATACTTTCACCACAATCCATGCTTTATTTTAGTCAATGGATAATTATCTCAGGCCTCATTACATTCACAAAGCCTATGCACATGCCCTTGGATCCCCACAACAACAAACAATACAAAACCCCAAGTTAAAAGAGAGTCAAAGGCCCTTTGTTGTTTCACAAACTTCATATATGGTTGAGCTCATCGACTTTTGGATTTTAAACTGCCATAAATGTTCAAATTCAAAATATAACCCTTCATATTTCCAAGGTTTATGAAATTTAATTAAAAATGTTGAATTTTCTTTAATTTCTCAAAATTTCAAAGTCTATAGTTAAAATAAAGTACAAATTTGTATGAGAGGGCTTACAAAATTGCATTTCAAAATTCATACATGTCCTTTTGAAAAAGTGAGACTTGAAGTATGAATATTTTCATGCTATCAAGAAAATCCATGTCTAGAATCTTTAAATTCGCCTCCATTTAGTCATATAGAATTTGTCAAGTCGACAACTTATGCAATTTTCACTAAAATTGATCAAAATTACACAGATTCACTAAAATGCACTTGTAAGGTTCATTTCTTGGCCAAATTGAGTAATTAAAATTGGAAATTGTTTATTTTTCTCATTCCTTGCCTCTCTACATTTTTATATTTTCAATTTAAGCCAAATTAGTTTTTTTGTGTGCAAAAATACCAAAATTAAGCTCTCTTTTTACATAGTGTGCAAAAACCCTGAGAGGCCTTACAAAAATGCATGCCCATCCTTCCTCGTGCATGATTTAAAGAGAATTTGCATTGTTTAGACATCTTCCATGAAATGCACACAATCATCTAAAATAATCACACACATTCCCTATTAGGGATCCAAATTAGGGTCTATAAGTTATTCTAAGTTCTTCATTCACTCATCTATAAGGAATTTTCATCTCGTTCCATGACTCCAATGCTTAAAAATAAAATAACCTTATTTTAACAATTCAAGAAAATGCATGTTAAGAGATTTAACAATGCACACCTATGGTAAAGTATGCATTCTCAGGCCTTGAAATTTGAACTGAAAGTAGTTCTAAGTCTTCCACCCCTATTTATGAATTCAAATGCAAGTGAGATAGCTTGCTTAGCCATTGATGCTTCTGCATCAAATCATAAGGTTATACAAATACCTCATTTGTTAATTAAGATGAGTTAGCACTAAAATATTAATTAGCRTGAAAGGAAAAATAGGATAGACATTAAAATATAAGTGATGGTAATGTGGCATCTATAAAGGTATCTTTAATGGTTAATAAATATGATTTAGTGGTGAAAATATGAGCTAGTGTGAAAGTAATTATAAGATGTACATTAGAATATAAATGGTTACAATGTGGCATCTATAAAGATATTTAATCAACCCATCAAGATGATTTAGTGTTGAAAAATGGGTTGGTGTGAAAGTAATCGTAATATGGACATTGAAATGTGAGAGGCAACTGTTGGCCCTTGGTTATGGAAGGAAGCAAAGTACAAGGAAGAAAAGGTAAAAAGCAAGTTTCGTGGGAGACACAATGACTGTCACTGGATCGAAGTGAGCAAAAAAGCAAAGAAGACAGAGCGAAGTATGGAAAAGAAAGCCGTTGGACGAGGAGATCGAGGATGACAAATAAATAAGGAAGAAGCATCGAGGATAACTCAGAAACTGGAAAAATCCACCGTTGGATGCTTTGGAGCACCGTGTGAGAAGGAAGGAAAGACAGGCTGGCGAAGCTCAGAAAAAGCAGGTCAAGTTGACCTAGGGTTTTGGTAATTAGGGTTTTGGACACCTAGATTACGACCTAAGGTTGTCAACGAGCTATTGTAATGTATAAATAAGGTCAAGAGGACCTGGGATGGGGTTAGACTGAGTTGTTGACATTGTTGTTGATCTAAGCTGTGTTATTGTACGAGAGATTGTTGCATTGTGAGAGAGAAGTCCTGAGAGAGAGAGCCTTCTGGTGTTGTAAGATCTTCCGCTGTGTGAGAAGGTCAAGCCCTGCAACTGGGTGCGCAGGAAGGGGAGAAAAATAAAGAGAGAAGAAAGAAGATTTGCTAGCTAAGAGCGCAGATAAGAACTGTATGATTTTCCTTAAATAAATCATAAGCACAGTTATGTGGATGTAGCCCTAGAGAGAGGGTGAACCACGTATATCTTGTGTCGCATGTGTGATTGATGCTTTGGTCTCTGTCGTTATTATACTATTATTTCCATTGTTGTGTTAGAATAGATCTATAGCTGTGCGAAGTAGATCTAAGAAGGTATTGGATAAATGATGGTTGTGATGTTTCTCTATTAGATCCACTTGATATTCCCTTGGTTGTAGACATCTCTGTCCTGTAACCCCCTCATAGCTGCTTCGGGTGAAACTGCATCTACTTCCCAGGTGTTGCCGAAAGGGCTAGTATCTAGGGCTTGTTGGTGCTCTCTTGGAGTGAACCTTGGGGCTGCCCCTGTGCCAACAATTGGTTCCGTTGCCGGGACATGAATCTTCGTGAGTGAATGTCAAGGTGGTTCCCATCGAAGACAAAGATTCAAGAGTGGATAGAGGATCAAGAGATGGACTTCGTTGAAGCCCAGAACAAGAACCCTAAGCTGAGTACTGAAGACTGGATACAAAGATACATCTTCATCGACATCCACGAGATATTCTTTAGAGGAATCCATTAGGAGCTACACGAGTAGTTAGCTAGGTTAGCCGATACACAGTTTGAGATCAGATCTAGACATCCTGTGGTTTGGACGTCGACATTGATCTAGAAGGTTAAGAGAGTGGATAACATTGTATCCCGAGCCTTAGATCATTGGTTTGATAGTACCATTGGAGGGTATATCACCGAATTTGTTGTGGACAGAGTAGAATTATACAACCAAGCCAAGAAAGAGATACTTTTTCAAAGGACCCAAAGGGAAATTTTTTCATTTACTGAAGTTAAGAATCAAGATAATCTTGCATGAAAACCACATCTTAAAGATACAGTAGACTGGCTGGATCTGAATAGGTTGATGTTCAGGAATTCAGACAACGACAATGACAAAGAAGCTGGACATACACGTAGTGGAAGAGTATTAAGAGGGGTTCACCTTGAGAATTTGTTTAAGCAAAACTACGACGAAGAGGGTTTCTAAATTAGGGAAGAAGCAGATCTGACAGATGAAGAATATTCAGAACCCACCATAGAAGAAGAAGGGGAAGCTGAAGAACTTTGCCAAAATGAGCCAGAAACCTCAAGAACTGCGCAGACCATTGAAGCAAGTAATATCAATCCTCTTGTTATTTCAGAAACGCTAAGATATCAAAATATCTCGAATCACCATAGAACCTCATCAGATATGCGAGTGTGATATAGACTATGTGGTCCTTGACTTAGAGTCGGAGGTCAATGTCACGAGGAAGAAAAATTGGGCACTGATGGGACAACCCAAGCTGATCTATTCCCCCATCAGGCTTCACATGGCCAATCAACAAGTTGTCAGTCCATTTGGACGATTGGAACATGTCCCTGTGGACATCGATGGAGTTAGAACCTTTGCAAATTTTGAGGTAATTGAAATTGTTGATGACAATTGCCCTTACCCTGCATTGTTAGGAATCAACTGGGCCTTCAACAATTCTACTATTGTTGATCTAAAGAAGAGGTGTATGACATTTGAAAGAGATGGCCTTCGGGTCATTGAACCTTTGGATCTAGATGAGGGTCCTCGATACACAGAGCCCATCAGAGAAGAAGACCATGCATACGAACTGGGAAACATCTACAAACTGACAGCCAGACAATAGGATTACATCAATCCTACAGCTGATGGAAATCTAAGATGGAGAAGTGACAACGCGTGTTCATCAGATTCAGAAGAAGCACTAGAAAACTGGTAGAACCAGATGTATTAAGAGGGGTTCACCAGGCAATGTGCTAGATTGACCAGAGAAGTCTGTTGGATCAGCACAACAATGAGTAAATTACCCACATTTGATGGTCCGAACCCTTTAGAAGCCTTTATAGTAGAATTTGAAGCAAGTGTACCAACACAACAGAGATTGTTGGCAATGGATGAGGCCCTGAAATCTACACCATATAGATGGTGGGGGACACACAAAAGCAATATCACAGACTGGACACAATGCCGAACTTTGATGACAGTGTGGTTCTCAGCCCTAGTAAATAGCTGCAAAGTGAGGTACACAGGTCGAAGCTGCCCAAATAACCATGTGTGAAGTTGCGAAGAATCCTGGAGCGACATCCCTCGAGAACAATGGGTGCACAGATTCATTAACACGCTGGACACAACTCCTATCAACTGGTACCTTCAAGTGGAGCTGCGCCTCATCACTATAGAGTGGGAAGGTATGATTCATAATTTTATCACCACCTTTTTATTTCAAAGTGAATGTCCTTCAGTATACCAAGCATTACAGATTGTGAGACAAAAGGTATTTGAAGAGACAACTAGCTTCCTTATGGAACAAGAAAAGGACGAATGGACTGCGCCTCTCCAAAAATTGCAGAGTTTCTACAACATCAATGTTGACGATGATGATGATCCCAGGAAGGTAAACATCACCGAGACAGAAGGCCAAAGAGATGTGGAAGGACCAAGAGCCGAGATACCATTTATTGGTCAGCCAATTAAGATCAAAAAGGTCAATATTGGAACAGAGGAGACACCAAATTTTTCCAATGTCGGAGATTTCTGGGATGCTGCTACCATTGACATGATTACAGAGTTGTTGCACGAATATCAGGACTTGTTTCCAACCAAGTTGACTGATATGAAGGGTATCAAAGGACCTATGGGAGAGATGAGAATACTTTTGAAACCAGATGCGAAGCCAGTCAAGCAAAGACCCTACAGGCGGAGCCCGAAATAAAAGGAAAAGTGAATATTGAGCTCGACAGAATGTTGGAAGAAAGGATTATTGAATTTGTCGAAGAATTAGAGTGGATCAACGCTATGGTAGTACAAGAAAAGAATACAGGATAAATTAGGATATGTGTGGACCTCAGCATCTACTCAGATAGGAAACCTAGGCAACTCCATGGCAGACGAGATGAGGTTCCCTATATTTAGAATATAGAAGATGGTGTGCTCGTTTTACCATTAACGATACCTTCATCACCCAACCATAGGCCGAAGCCTCCCTCTGAGCACCTTAACCTTGACTGAGAATTCCTCCGGAAGCAAACCCTAGGCTAGATAGCCAAACAAAGAGTAGTGCATCAATCCCCAAGGATAGTGCATCAAAAAAAGCTGATCATATGTTCCAAACCCTAGCCAAGAGATATTCAAGCCAAAACTGAGAACTTGCTGCTACTGCAGCTGCAGCTGCAACTCTCCTTCAAATCTGTGCATAAGACTGCAACTGCGCACCAACTGGGAAACTGCAATTCTGAGATGCTGCAAATGAGAACTGGCGCCTTGTATTTATAGTAATCCTGCCAGTTTTGTTGGGGCCAACTTCTCCTTCTAGGTATGTGTCTGTTCAGTATATTATTATTGTAACAACCAAGATTTCATTTAAGCTACTATAAATTACAACAGAGCGGAATTTTGAAAGAATAAAAAAAAAAAACTAAAAATTTGCTTATTCCAGCATATTCATTCCCAGAATTTTATAAATAAAATAACATTTTTACATAACGCACTTTGCATAACAAGTTAAATCTACCTAATAATTTGCATAAAAGTTAAAATTGAGTAAACACTTC
>JASDQU010236529.1:0-13713 GCA_032191745.1 Picea mariana
GGTATAGTTTTAGACGGTGTTTGTTTACTAAGAACAAGGTATGATTCTCATCTATTGTAATTAATCTAATTGTTCCATTGTCGAACACTACGTCCACTTGATATGGCCCCATCCAGCGAGTGAGAAGCTTGCCTTTGAAATCCTTAAATTGGGAATCATAAATTAATGCCCAATCTCCCACATGAAACACCTTACTTTTGATAAATTTATCATGCCATTTCATTCTCTGTTGTTGAACAACAATGGTCTTCTGGACAGCTACTGACTGAATCTCGTCCAACTCATTCAGTTGTTCCAGTCGGTGTTTATGTGCTTCTAATAGGTCTAGGCCTACTTCTAGAGTTGTTCTGCGTGTACTGATTTCAAATTCCATTGGAAACAAGGGGACTTTCCCATAGACTAATTCAAATGGAGAAAACCCAGTTTTTTTCTGCCATGTTGTTCTGTATGCCCATAAATCTTTTGGAAGTTTCTTTGCCTAGTCCCGGCGATGACTTGCTACTTTCTTTGTCAAGATATTTTCCAATACCTTGTTTGTGCTTTCTACTTGCCCGTTCGCCTGGGGGTGATAGTGGGTTGTCACTCTATGTTTGACCCCATGTTTTTGCATCAGCTTTCCTATCATGTGAGATGTGAACTGTGATCCTCCATCTGACACAATTTCCCTTGGAGTACCATATCAGGCAAAGATTTCTTCAAAAAGAAAGTCTGTTACTATGTGTTATGTTGCTCTTATGACCGCTCTGGCTTCCACCCATTTAGTTACATAAATAGTGCAGACCAGGATGTAAGCTTTCTGATGAGAAGGTGGGTTGAAGGGTCCAACAAAATCAATGGCCCATTTCTCAAACAATTCAAGGACTATCTGGGGTTGTAGAGGCATTTCATCTTCTTTGCCAGGTTGTCCCATCTGTTGGCATCTATCACACCTTCGGACATAATCTTGGGCATCACGAAAGATGGAGGGCTAGTAATATCCCATTTGCAGCACTTTGTGACCCATTCTTTTATCTGCAAAATGTCCTCCACAGGGTCCATCATGTGCAACCTTCAGTATCTCATAGATATTATCTTCTACCACACAATGATGAATCTGTTGGTCAACCTCAGTATGAAAGAGATATCCTACCATCCATGAATATCGGGTACTCTAGTGAATGATCTTCCTTTGCTCCTTATATGATAGATGACGAGGCACCTTCCTTGAATCAAGATAATTATCAATATCTGCATATCACGGAGTGTTAGAAGATACTGAAAAAAGATGTTCATCTGGAAAATTATCTTCAATTGGTGTATTCTTACCCTCATGTTCTATCCTAGATAAGAAATCTGCAACCACATTGTCCTTCCCTGGTTTATCTACTATAGTAATATCAAATTCATGTAGTAGCAAAATCCATCTTGTGATACGACCAGGGGTAACAGGGGTAGGATACCCGGTAATGTAGTGCTGGAATTTATTGATGGCGTAAATGATAGCAAGGAACTCTTTCTCGGTCACTGTGTAGTTTAATTCAGCAAGAGCCAAATTCTTACTAACATAGTAAACTGCGTATGGTATTTTGTCCTCTTGTTGTCCTAATACTGCACCAACCGTTGTTTGGGAAGCATCCGTATGAATATGGAAAGGTAATGCCCAGTCCGACCCTCTAAGGATTGGAGCACTACAGACCAATTCCTTAATTCTCGTAAAGGCTACATCACAGTCCTCTGTCCACACAAAATCTGAATCTTTTGTTAGCAATTGAAAAAGTGGATGTGCTACTTTAGCAAAATTTTCTATAAAATCCTTGTAATAACCAGCACAACCAATAAAGCTTCATACCTGCGTGGGTGTTTTGGGTGTCGGAAAATGTTGAATTACCTTTCTCTTTGTTGGGTCCATCCGGATCCCTTCAACTGAGAGAAAATGTCCCAGAACAATTCCCTCTTCCATCATCATATGGCATTTTGCAGTACTCAGCGAGACACGCGCTTGTATACACCTTTCAAGAATTTTTTCTAAATTTTTCAGCCCTTCAAGAAATGAATCCCCGTATGGAGTAAAGTCATCCATGTAGATTTCAACACTATCATCTATCAAATCAGAGAAGATTCCCAAAATTGCTCTCTGGAACGTTGCAGGAGCATTACACAGGCCAAAAGGAAGGACCCAGTATGCAAATGTTCCCTAGGGGCATGTGAAAGTGGTTTTATCCTGATCTTTAGGAGCTATCTAGATCTGGTTATACCCACTAAACCCATCTAGAAAAGAAAAAAACTTTTTGCCAGCCAATGTATCCAGAACTTGATCAATAAATGGTAAAGGAAAATGCTCTTTCTGCGTTGCCTTATTTAATTCTCGATAATCCATGCATATCCACCATTTACCATTTTTCTTAGGGACCATTACTAATGGGGAGACCCATTGGCTATCTGAGATGGGGTAAATAAAACCTACTTCTAGTAATTTCTGAAGTTCTTCTTTCACAACATTTTTCAATGCGGGGTTCATCCTTCTCTGAGGTTGTCTCATAGGATGACAATCCTCCTTAATGTATATATGATGGGTACATGAATTAGCAGGGATCCCTTTCATATCTATATAATCCCAGGTGAATGCATCTTTGTGTTTCTGAAGGACATCCACGAGTTGCTTCTTCTGGGATTCTAACAGGGTTGGATTAATATTCAGGGTTTTTCCTGGTTCTAGTTCTACCGGGACACTTTCACTGGGTGCATCAACAGGTATCTCCTCTGATCCTTCTATTGTTTCAATTGTTTCCCGAGTCTCACAGCTTAGGATAGATTCTAGGAATTGTTGATTTGTTTCAGAAATAGAGCAAGGATCATCCATAAAAGAGGTGATTACATCATCTTTCAATTCTATTTTCAACTGAAGGGCTTCTCCAATAGTGAGGACTGGCCTCAATTCCTCATTTTATATTTTGGGCTCTTTCCTAGATAAAATTTTCTTTCTTCCTGTTGGTTTTATGGATGGGTTTGGCTCTGCAGGTGGGTATAACACTAAGTTCTTAGTGTTGTGCCCATTGGAAATAACCATGTGCCCTGATCGGCACCCAATGTAAGCATCTGCAGTGGCCAGCCATGGTCTACCCAAAATCAAAGGATGGTTTCCCACCAAAGATTGCATCTGTAAGACAAGGAAATCTATGGGATAGTGCCATGAATCTACTGAAATTGTTACATCTTCCAACTTTCCTATAGGTTTGACTGTGGATTGGTCTGCCAATTCCAATATTGTAGGTGTATGTTTCAAGTTACGAAGACCTAATGCATGCATGGTTTCAGTGGTGATAACGTTGATGGCAGCACCCAGGTCTACCAACACATTCGGAATCTGTACCCCATTAATTTGTACTGTCAAAATTGGGTTCCCTGGATCTCCATACTTTTGAGGCATTGGCTTTCCTATCATGAAATCTAATAATTTTCCCATAACATGAATGGTAAGGGGGTCTTTGGATTTATTTGCAGGTTTCTTTGAACAGTATTTCCTGAGAGTCTTTGCATATATTGGCACATCCTTCATAGCTTGTAACAAGGGAATTTTAACAAATAAGTTCTACAATTCTCCTAATAAATCAAATTCAGCTTGAGGGCTTGATTTACTCAAAGTCAGTCTTTCTGGGTAAGGTGGTTTAGATTGATGTTGTTTTACAGGAGGTGCCTGGTTTCTATCAGTTTGTTTTGGCTCTTTATTAATTGGTTATGATTCCTTACCTTCACTATTGAGTTGTTCAATGGTAACTGGAGGAGGTTGAACATTAACTGTCCGCCCTGATCGTAGATTCATTTCATACAACTCTGCAGTGGAAATGCTATATGAAGGTAGGTTAAGAATGACAGCTTGATGAACTCCCTTGCTATTAGGATTTGGATCAGGTTGGATTGGGAGCTGAGGACAGGCAGGTTGATTACCCAGAGGCACATTAGAGGGAAGTTGGAGTTGTTGCTGTGGCATCGGTTGAGGAAACTGCCCAGGAGGGGATCCTTGCCAAGTTGGAGCCCATGGGGATCTCTAACTAGCTTGAGGGTTCCACTACTACCACGGTGGAAACTGGTATTGTGGCCATATGGAAGGGTAGGGTATGGACTGAGGATTCACATTAGAATTATTGAAATACTGATATGGGTATGAGTACATACCTTGATTTCCCATCGGTGGTCAAGGATGCCATGGCTTTCTAGACCCCATGAGGTACAGTTGTTCCATGTCTTTCCCCGTCCCTTGAAATACTTCTTTCAGGCATGGCAGGGAGGGGCATGAGCTTGTTGCATGATTTAGCTCGCAGATTGCACATTCCTCTATGGATTTTAGTGGACATTCCCTCTTTGGATGCTTCTTTCTACATGTCGGGCAGAATATCGCCATAGTCCTGTCCAATTCCAGCTGCTTCTGTTTTACTTGCAGTGTATCCATCTGTGCCGACAGGGTACTGAGGATGTTTGTCCTCAAATTGTCTGGCAGGTTTTTGATTTATGCTTTCATAACACCTCTGCCAAACCCTTTTGCTGAGCGAATCCCTTGTTTATTTCTTGCAATCCCCCTCGAGCACTGAATGCATAATTCACATATACCTTCAAAGATTTCCTTAGAGATGTCTCCATTTCCTACAATGTTCAGTAGTTCCATTAAGTCCTCACGAAAAGATCATAGGAGGATAATTTTTAGAATTTCCTTATCCAGGTCAGAGTGACCCGACCTCTGTAAGGTGTACTTAAATCATTCCACACAATCCTCCAAACTCTCGTCTTCTTTTTGTGCGAACTTGAAAAGTTCCTCCTTAATGTTCCGGGATTTACAGTAATCCTGGTATTTTTCCATAAAAGTTGTCTCCATATCATCCCATGTGGAAATAGAGCTTCCTCCAAGGCCCATGAACCATCGTAGAGCCATTCCTTTTAGTGTAGAAGGAAAAAAAATTAACTTTTGGGCCTCCTTCGTGTAGTCATACCCTCGGCACACTATGTCAAACTCGAATAGAAATGTGTCAGGATCTTCTGAAACAAGCCCATGAAAGTTTGGTAAGGTTGCTAATGGAATAGGCTTTGTGGGCGCACCAGCTCCCAGATCTCCGATTGGAAACTCGATAGTGGAGGTTGTGGGAGCCATAAATATCTTCCAATAACCGCTGGGTATTTCACCAGGCTCCATAGGAGATGGCTGAGGTTTCCTTACCCCTTGGATCCGATTTGCTTTAGAAACACTTCCTCGGTCCCTTGGTGATGCAAATGCTCCTTCAATCCCTTCTCCTGCATCCTAATGATTTGATCCCTCGGCTACAACCTCCTCTCTCTTACTGGAGTGATCTGACTCTGTCGAGGTTCTGCTTGCGACCTCTTCCCCCTCTATTTCCAGCATAATATTTCCCTGGTCAGGTATGCTACTAGATGTTTCTTCAACTGTTGGAGGGACCTGCTGTGTCATATCACCCAAGAATGTTGTATATAGCACTGTTTGATCTATTGATTGTCCCTCAGACTTCGCTCTTCATGCCCTTGGTCTCACGGCTACGTGAGATGATGTTTCTGATTCATCCTTTGCTATAATCTTTTGGATGTAGGTCTTTATTCCCAAATCTGGTCCTCCCTTCTTTGGGGCTCTCCCTCTGCCCCTGTTATTCAGTTCTTTGGTCATACAAGTGTTGGTATGATGGAGGGTCTTGGCATGAACCTACAATGCTCTAGTCTTGAAGTAAGGTGTCAAAGGACCATTCCTTCCCCAAGATGAAAGATCTTACGAAAAGAAAGGCAGCTAAAAAAAAAACAAGAGTCTAAGGTTCAGGGCCCGGAGTAGGGTGTCAAAGGACTCTTCCCTCCCCTGGACAAGAAACATGAACAAAAACACACCACGAAAAGACCTAATATTTTTCAAATCTGAAGCAGGGCATCAAAAGACTCCTCCCTCCCCAAGATAAAGGCTAGGGTTTCCAAAAAAATGCACAGAAGGGTTTGAAATAAGTAAATCTAACTCAGGTTCTGGAGCAGGGCATCAAAAGACTCCTCCCTCCCTAGGACAAGAGATTGGCAAAAAAATGGAATAGCAAGAATAAAAACAAGAGGAAAGAACACCTACGCTCAGGACCTGAAGTAGAGTGAGAAAACTCGTTCTCTCCCCAAGACGAGAGATTGACCCTCTAGTTGGTTCGGATCGTTGTCTTGCACCTTGTTAGCCTCCCCGGCAATGGCGCCAAAATGTTGGTGTCCAGGTATGAACGATTTATTCACCCTTTTCCTACATTAATTTATCAATCCAGGTGCGTATTATTTCAAGGCAATGTGCAAGGTATATGCAGGGGCAAGAGCATAATCTATTTTGGCCAAGGGTTCACTATTAAGACTCAAAACATTGTTGTAAAACTAGATTAATTACAATTTCCGAAAAAGCAATTATAAGAATTAAAACACTGTAACAGCATGCATAAACTGATAAATAATACACACAGAAAGACGCAGCACCTGATCAGAAGAGTGGGTCCAGCTCTCTTATCAGGGCTACGTTAGTCACAGTGAAGATTAAGACAGCAAAATAGATAATGCTTTATAAATCTACAAAGGGTTATTACAATATCAATGGGGGGCATCCCCAGTTACAGGAATAAACTGTCTTTTATACATGGAGAGGGAGAACAACCTCTTTCCCCAGAACATGGTAACCGTATCCCCAAAAATATACATTAGTTGGAATGGCACGAGTACCAAATAGACAAGATCAGCGAGATGCCCATGAATGGTTCATGGATCTGTGACTTCAGCTGCACGGCCTCCTTATGGCTTGGTCGTTGCTATGAATAGTGGATCTGCTGCGGGATATTGAAGCCTTGGTTCCTGTTTTCTAGAAGTTGTGGTCAAACATTCATTTTAGTGCTATGAATAGGAAAAACTCTGCGACTTTATGTCATTAATAAAATATTCTAATAGACAAGGCAGGGGTATTTACCTTACAGGTTTAGCATAGTAAACATAGGTAAATCAGTGCAAAAAGGTCAAAAAGGGTAATGAAAATGCAGTAGAAAGATAGCCCGATTTGGTGCCCAACAATGATACCATGAATTTATAGCATGAGGAAAATGATATAAACTTCAAATTCATGAAGCCTTAACATAAAATATTTTATGCAAATATTTTTATACTTTCCAATTTTTATAAACTTTTAAAGTTTTCTTCAAACTAAAGTTGAATAAAAATATATATACACACACTATAAAAAATTATAAAGAATGAAATAAAACACAATATTTTACAAATATAAGTATATGAGATGAATACTTGAATCCAAAATACTCAAAGAATGTAATAAAAGTAAGGAAAATACAATTGTATTAAACAAAATAGAAATGTATATCTAGAATGGAAAATAAGTCACTTAAATAGTGAAAATAGACTCAACAATGAAACAAATGCAATGATAATTTATTAATTGACCCATAAATCAGTCTTGGACATAATAATTTCTTCAAGTTCATGTGAGAACTTGGACCAAAGAAAATTTTGGAAGCCCTAGATGTAAAGAAAATCATACCAGAGCAACTAAGTGCTTGAGAAAGAAAAATAATATGATCGGACTTGGACCACTTCCAGTATTGTGATGCACACAGTTTAAAGTATACATAATGTACCACTGATTAGCACTGGGAAAAATTGAAAACTTCTAAAAAGAGAAAACAATGCAGAAAAATAAACAATCTCAAAAGAGAAGACCAAATTAATCTCAATTATCCTTTCTTTTCCACTTTTCAATAAATCCTTGCTATCAATAAAATTATTAAGCCCACATAAAACTAAGTATGGATGTAAAAAATAACCAAGTGCATAAAACTCTCAAATTTATCCCCCCATGAATTGATCTCTCCTTCTTCTTTTGTATTCTCTTCCATCAGTTATTTAGTTTCAACCGTTTTATTTTCACTTAATGAACATTTTCAGAAAATAAAGGAGAAAGTATAATCAACGAAATTTATTTTTTAATTAATAAAGTAATTAAAGGATTATGTTCGTGTCTTACGTAAGATAGGCAATGGTCCCACTAGACTCATAAATGAAATAAACTTATGTCTCCCGTCATATTCATGTACCCCTTGTAACTCCCACTAATCATCTCAAAACAACATATATAAAACCATATGCACACCATAACAATAACATATATGAACAACCATCAAGATATATCAGCAGCATAACCTCATCCCTCCATATATCAAAACAAGCTTAAGATATAAAATTTGATCTTCAAAAACATCATAAGCATCAAAATTGTAGTCAAAATTCTTAAATGTCTGATCTAGTCAAAATCAAGTGCATACCAAATACTGAGATAATTCAAGGTGCATGTCCAAATGTGAAATATATCTCTTTCTATATCCTTATGTCTTCTTAGTATTTTATTTTAAGTGAGTAGAGATAGACTTGGAAGACTCGATACTGGGGGATTTGACTAGATGCTTTTTTCCTTTTCAACAATTAGTAGCTTTAATGAGGAAGACTTGATCTCAATGGGTCATTTTTCTTGAGAAAATGAGTTGGCAAAGGCAGCAACAAGGGAAATGATTGGCACATGTGGTTTCTTATGACTACTTGGCCATTGGCAATTCCAGAGGAAATTTTGTTTGGGGTTTCCCCCCACCTATCATTGAAAAGGTCTGACTAAGCCTAAGGGATGTATGTTATGCTAGGATGAGGCTGAAAGGGAGAATTAGTAGGGATGAATGGCTAAGGTAAAGATTTCCCACCTAGGAATGTTTATTTTTGTAGCTTCGAGCAGGTATTCTCACATGGACCTAGGTGTTGGACATGTGGGAATCATCATGGGCACCACATCACACTTTCGATTTGGTGAAAACCCCCTTGGGTTTTGAGTTGAAGGCTTGGGGGCTTGATGATGGGCTTTGTGGGTTTGTGATGGGGCTTCACACCCACATGAAAGTCTAATTTAGTGTTGAATTTATGGAGGGGATTCTCAAGCTAACCCCTAAAATTATATAAATAAGAGAGAGTTCATTGTGAAATTTTATATTTTGTAGATCATGTGTGGAGACATGATGGAGTTGGCATAAGTGAGTCTGTGCTTGTGCCAAGAAGTATGGTGATTTCAACAAAGGGAAATTTTGCTAGGGTGGAAAATATGGCCTAGAGGAAGATTAGTTGTAGGGAGGGAATTGTATGGAGGTGTTCATACAAGATTTTTCTAAATATGTACGTGATTTGCAAGTGGGAACAGTTGTGTACATGTGTGGGTTGAAGGTGGGTACAATCGTGTATGTACGTGGGTTGCAGGTGGGCACAATCGTGTACATACATGGGTTGGGAACAGTCGTGTATATACGCAGGTTGCAAGTGGGCACAATTGTGTATGCACACAGGTTGCAGTGGGAATAGTCATGTATATGCAAGTTTCAGTGGAGCAAAGCACATATGTACATGGGTTGCAGTAAGGAGAACCACGTACATAGTTTTCTGGGAAGGAGCAGGTCCATACAGGTTGACAAGTGATTTCAGCATGTCGTATTGGTGGTATGCAACATATTTGTGGGCATAGAAAGTTTCCAATAAATTGTTGGGGTTTGGTTTTCTTATATATTTGGTTATGGGAGGACAAGATTGTCCCTAGATTTTGTTGATATTTGTATTGGCTGAAAGGACAAGGTTTTTCTCAAATTTGGTGATATTTGTATTGATTGGGAGTGTTGGTTTTCCCCTCGAAATTTTTGAAGTTAACAAGGTTATAGAACTAAAAGTTGTGTCTTGTGTGTATTGATGATTCATCTATGATCTTCTTGTTTCCATTGCATACAATTTCAATCAATAATTTTGGGTGTAAAATTGTTTAGTGATAATAGCTAGGGTTTTACTGTTAGATCACTAGAAAGCAATTTTCAGATCTGAAATTAGTCAGATAGAGTTGCATGTGAAAATTTACATGGTATCAGAGATTGGGATCTAAAGAGAAGGGGATCATCCTTGAGACACATAGCTGTTATAGGTGGTTGCATATTTCTTGTTCTTGTTTCGGGAAGATCACGAGTGACAGCTCTGAGAGGGATTTATAGTGACGGTTGTAGGTGGCAACATGTTAGATGGTCTCTTGTTTGAGACATGGATCAAACCGTCTAGATGAGGAGTTTTGGATTATTGCAATTCAGTGGTGTGGTAGGTTGGGAGTTTTGGTGGATTGGTGGAGAGCCCAAATCACAACAATATGTTGTGTGGCAGACTTCCAACCCTTTGGATGGAATTTCGGTGACTTTTCATGATGAGTTACGATGGGTGCATCCCAAGTGCTTTGGCACATACGAGATAGCTTTAGATGTTTGGAAGGTTGATGAGATAGAGTCTTCATCAGGCCAGAGAGTTGTATATTGTCGAGGTATGATGATGTATGAGGTATTTGACCCAGGAGGATGAGGACACTTGCAAAGAAGAGGTGTGGTGGTCTAGAGTGGACTAGATTGAGTTTCCAATCGCAACACGGGATTGTTCCAGATGAGGACATAGGATCAGTTGTAGCATGTGTATACACATAGAGCTTTGTGACTTGTATGATGGACTTGGGAAAAAGTTCATAGAATTTTCATGACTTGGGTAAGAAGGTTGCTTGCTTGGAGGATTGCATGGTTTTTATTCAATGGGAGCCACCAACACATGACAGGGGAACATGATTTGTTCATGAGATTCATAGTGTTTGACTCAGGTATGTATGAGGAGTTTTGTATGAGGACAAAGCATGTAGTATAGGGATCTGAGCAATGGTATTCTGGATGGCGTCAGGGGATGTGTTGTGAGTGGAAATTGTTCTATGAGTAACAAGAGTGTGTTCGCATCCATATGGATTGAGGAGTAGGGCTATGCAGTGTTGTTTTGGTATGGACAGGTATTATTGGATGCTAAGTTGGTAGGAGTTCCTAGGTCTTGCGAACCTTGTGTGCAGGGGATCTATGTATGAGAGACATTTTCAGTGTTTAATAGGATATGGACTCGATTGTTTTCCAGGGAGGATATGGATGACAGATGAGGAGGAGAAGGTGACTCCACTAGTGGTGAGGGAGGTAGTTCTGCCAGTGGTGAGTCAAGAATCTCCACCAATAGCACATATTTAGAGGGAGTAGGTAGCTCTGGAGGTTGTGTAGATTCAGAGGGAGTCAAGAGGCTTAGAGGGAGATTCAGTCGTTCAGTGGTAATCAACATTTAGGTCCATATGGGAGAGGGACATATTACAGGATAGGATCATGCCAGACAACATTATTTGTTTCATAGACCAAGGATGTATCCAGTTAGGAGGACTGGAGAGAAGGATTTTCTTCGGTGACAAAGGGAGAAACAAATCAGGTGGATTGGAGAACAATTTTTGTAGCGGATCAAATGTTGGAGACAAAGGTACTCCCAGTATAGGAGAAAAATATGCTTCCAAGTGATTATGGAGTTTGGTGAGAATACTTCTATCGCTAAGAGGGAGTGTTGGTTTTTGTAGCTTCAGACAAGTATTCTCACGGCCCTAGGTGTTGGGCATGTGGGAATCATCGTTGGCACCACATCACACTTTCATTTTGGTGAAAACCCCCTTGGATTTTGAGTTGGGGGCTTGGGGGATTGATGATGGGATTTTTAGGTTTTTGATGGGGCTACACACCTGTAGGAAAGTATAATTTGGTGTTGACTTTGTGGAGGGGATTCTCAAGCTAACCTCTAGACTTATATAAATAAGAGAGAGGTCATTGTGACATTCAATATTGTGTATATTATTTGTGGAGACATGTTGTAGTTTTCATGAGTGAGTATGCACTTGTTCCAAAGATTATGGTGATTTCAACAAAGGGAAATTCTTCTAGGGTGGAAAATATGGCCTAGAGGAAGAGAAGTCGTAGGGAGAGAATTGTACGGAGGTGTTCGTACAAGATTTTTCTGGATATGTACGCGAGTTGTAGGTAGGAACAATCACGTACACACATGAGTTGTAGGTGAGCACAATCGCGTATGTACATGGGTTACAGGTGGGAATGGTCGCATAAATATGCGGGTTGCAGGTGGGAATGGTCATGTATATAAGTGGGTTGCAGGTTGAAATTGTTGGACACACCAACTACACTGAGAGGGGGGGGGGTGAACAGTGTAGGGATCTTTTTCCCAAAACTCCTTAGTTAACAATCACCATTAACTCATTATTCATTGCTTTCATTTATAATCAGTTAAATTTCAACACATATCAGCAGCATATATCAACAATATATCATCAACAAGTCATCACCACAAGGAACACAAAGAACATAAGATGTATGTATAAATTTATTTTTATTACGTACTACAATCCTTGGGGTTTTTCAGAAACAACTGAATAGAGTAAAAATCTACAAGAGCACCATCTCTACAATGAAAGACTCAGGTTACACCCTCAGCACCAACTGAGATGAGGCAACAATCCTCAACAGATATCAATATGCACCATAAACAAGTGCATCAACCATGCGCCAACCTGTGCCAAACAACCTGTAATCAACCTGTACCATAAACAAGTGCATCCAACCATGTACCAAGTATATGCCAATCATGTGTCAACTAATCATAAAAAATGACTCATCAATATGTACCAACATCATCAACTATACACCTCATGTATGTGCCAACTCATCAAATGCTTGTCTCAACCATGACTAGTTTTGGATTAGTCAACAACCCTAACTTGAAATCATCATAACTTTGTACCTGTAATGAATAAAGATATGAAACTGATACACAATGTTCTTCAGTGTTTTTTATGCAATTCCTCCAGGTTTCACTACTTAGAACCTCTCATAAAAGGATTTATAGCAAAAATGACATACCTTGTTGAATTATGGCTTATTCTAGAGAGTGACCTTGTAGAGAATTCCCTGCATGGAATATTTGTTGAATTGATCAGAAATTGTTACATAGCATACTAAATATTTTAATATAACCAACACAATTTTTCTCACTGAATTTGGATCTGTTATGAATAAGTTATGGCGTTTTTACCCGAAACACATGTTTTAGACTAGTTTCAGGACTAGCCACAATCCCAATTTTCCACGGAGTGTATCTTCAAAAATAAAACGACCCACAAGGTGAATTTTTTAACACGGATATTTGTTATTTTTCCTCAATGGAATATCAATCTCACATTCTGAATCATTATATAAAAAAATTTATTACGAAAATGGTGAGATGAACTGTAAATAACATACCTTAGAAAGCATCATAAAAAGAATTTATCCTCCCTTGAATTTTGGCCCTCTTTTCTTCACCTTCCCTCTGAAATTCATCTTAGATATCATTTGGTTACTTCATTAACCTATAGATATTCAATATTTTCAAGTGTTCCACACCAAAAATGCTCAAGGAGCTCTCACAAGAAGCTCTCCATCAATACTCCAAACAATATTCTCACAAGAAGCTCTCCATAGATCCACAAAAAAGGATGATCTACAAGAGACCATTGCTATATTATTTATATTTTCATCCTCTAGGTCACTTAACCCATTTTTAGTTCACTTAACCCATTTCTAGGTCACTTAACCTATTTTCCTTATTTTAGGGCTAACCCCTTTACATATATAGAAAGTTCTCCAATACTTTATCATTTAAATATTCCTTCTTGATTTTGTCACCTTACTTTATCATTTCTTGATTTTGTCACTTATCTTTATTATTTAAATAATCCACCTTGACTTTGTCATTTTACTTTATCATTTAAATAAT
>JASDQU010236530.1:0-14327 GCA_032191745.1 Picea mariana
ATGCATACTAAAGAAACACACTTTTACCTAATGACATTTTAGACCAAGTAGATCTTAACTAACTCCTAAGTGTCTAAATATCCTAACATCCACCCTTTAGAACAACTTAGGATAGGATTGAAGGATTTACAATCCTTCAATCCAACAGAGGACGAACACCTTCAGAAACACACTAATGCATACTAATGCATACTAAAGAAACACACTTTTACCTAATGACATTTTAGACCAAGTAGATCTTAACTAACTCCTAAGTGTCTAAATATCCTAACAACAACCCTGGAAGTACATAAAGATGTACTGACATGAAAAATTCCAAAATAAGCCAGTTGGAATAGGTGGGTGCCCACCAATATCCACCTAGATGCTATGTAGGGCTTTAGGACAACCCCATAAGTGTAGAACCCACAATTACAAATAAATGTCCCCATTACAGAGAAATGTGTTGAATTGAAAACTTTCAAGATTAGCTAGTTGGAATTTAGAAGAGGTCGATGGCCACCAATATCCACCTGGATCAATCCTCCCCCCTTAGGAAGCAATGGTATCCTTTGTGTTGAGTGCCCGGGGAAGGGGGGAAAGCGTTTTCTAAATTCGAATCTTGGTGAGTTGTGTGCCTTGTTGGGAAAGTTGCATTGCTTGGTCTGTGGAAGGCTGTCAAGAACCTGTTGCTGGAAGGGTTGAATTTGTTCCACCATCTTGTTGTCTCTGGGCTTAACAAGGCATTGTGTGGGCACCATTGTAGGTTAAGAAACAATATTTTCTTTCTCTTCTACAATCTGCTTTTGATGGATTGAAGGTGATGAGGCTACAATGGTTGTAGTGGACTTCTATGAATTCTTTGAATTGAATGTGAAGAGGATGAATTTTGCAGGATGAAAGAATACCTTGTGGAACTGTTTTGGAGGAACAATAGTTAGAAATACCTCTGGTATCTTGTAGAACTGACCCCCGAGAGTAATAATGACATGACGGGGTCGAGACTCATAAACAACATGATGTTTCCACAAATATGGTTGTCCCAAAACAACAACATAGACATCAAGAGGGGAAACATCACACACTACCTCATCCTTGAAGGGTTGAATGCAATAGGACATGTGACACTGTTGGCTGACACAAAGATCTCATCCCTAGTGAATCCACTCGATGTTGTATGGGTGTGGGTGTGGTTTTTTCGACAACCCCAACTGTTTGAAGACCTCAGTTGAGATGAGTTTCCTCTGGATGCCGCTATCAATAATGAAATGCAATGGGGTCCCCTTCACCCACATCTGTTAATGGAAGAGGCGCTCCCCCTCTTCAAGATATACTGGTTCTTCTGGTTGAATTGTTGCAGTCACAACAATAGAAGTGGGGTCTGCATCGATGATCTATCTATTTTCAATATTTTCTGGATCAAATTCCAAATCAGGGTTTGTCTCCTTGTCTTTGACCTCAACTACCAATGAGTGTTTCAAGAAACATTCATCATTGTCATGCCAGGGGCTTCTATGGAAGTCACACCACTTCCCAATGTCATTCTTTATCTTCCCTCTACCCTTATTTTCCTGTGTCTTGGAATTCTTGTTTGGAGGCTGTTGGTTAGGGTTGTCTTTACCATGCTTTGGTTGTTGTGGATTTGCAGACCTGAACTCCCATTTGTTCTAGTGCCTAAATTTCTACTCAATTTTAACAACATAACGATAGGCAACTCTCAATGATGAGATGTTTAGGAAATCCATTTCGTTTGTATGTACCTATGCAGAGTGATGCAGGAAAGAACGACCACCACCTCGTCGCGCTCCTGCTCACAGGATCGTTCAAATTCCCCTTTGAGCCGAATTATCTCATTTTATTCCCTGTTGGAATCTTTGATGAAAACCCGATCCACAGGTCCTGCCCTTTCCCTATCACGACCTCTACACGCACCTGTGACCTTTTCTCGATCTTAATTTTGGGTTTTGGGGTTTCGTGATCCCCGACGTCAAGAGTTCCTATCCTCTCGAACTTTTGAACTCCGATTTACTGATGCGCTCCTTTCGGCCTTAGCCCTGCCTGGTTACGCCCTAGTCCATATGACCCTCTCTCATAAGACTGCAGCCTTATCTCTTTCGGGGATTTGGGCTTCGAAATCCCGAGGTGCTCCAATTTCTGTTAGCCCTCCAGGCTAGACTTTTGGTCCATGTGACCTCCCCTTATATGACTGTAGTCATACTTCTTATCGGGGTTTCGGACATTGCAATGCCGAAATGCATAAACACTTTGTCTACGGGATTCCCGATATCCCGACTCGCGATTTCCCGATGTGATTCTCTTATCGGGACCTTTCCCGAAGGCTTCGCTCGCTGCCACGCATCCCTTCAAGATGGACGGTCCTGATCGCCTCTCATGATTTCACGACTTCTGATGCTCTAGAAGTCTTTCTCTCAGGATTCGCGAAACGTCGAACCCCAATGCGCCAAAATACCGACGGGCGCTCGATCTCCGCCACGCATCTCCACAAACGGACGACTCAGATCTTTCCTGAGAATTTTACCATGAAAATTCCCGATGTCACGTCCTCATGACTCCCGATTCCACGAACGCCGATATCCTGATGCCTGTCGGGACTTTTGCCTGGCGTGAGAAGGTTTAAACCCCGTGCACCTTCCGACTGATCCAATGGCTGACGGGTATCTATGTGAACATCCGATGGTCCAAAATCTCTTGGGCTCACACCTTGGAAACCTAGTCATAACCTCCTTTCTCCTTCGCCAGATCTGACGGCTGACGGGATTTTTCTCTAGATCTGACAGTGTAGATCGTTTCTTCTTGTGCGCCCCTTCAGAGGATAAACTCCGCACGTCTTCACCCAATCCAACAACTGATGGGTATTTGAGTGAGATCCGACGACTGACGATCTCCTCTCCTGTGTGCTCCTCCTACTCTCTCCTGAACGTGAAACCTTCAACGGTCCAAATCTCTTTCTCCAGCCGATCCAACGGCTGCTGTGCTCCCTCCTGAGCTTCTGCACTTTCTTCCAAAACTTGGAAGAATTTCTAGTTCTCAAAGGCCCTAACCTTTGTTATGGTTCCTCCTATGAGCTCTCAGCTTTAAGCCTCGCCTACGTTCTCCACGACGATGTTCCTCTTGAGATTTTTCCCTTGAATCCCCAAGGGATTCTTTGGCTTCTGCGCCTCCTTGCAGAGTCCTCACGCAACGTGATATCTCTTCTGAGCTTCTCCTCTCGAATCCTCAAGGGATTATGACGTCTGCGCTTCTGCAGAGTCTTCGCGCACACATAGTGATGTCTCTCCCGAGCTTCTCAAATGCTCAAGCCCCTAAGGGATTTTATCCTTCTTTCTCCCACAGATGGAGAATACTTGGATTCCCTCCTAGCTATCCCTCTGCTCAAGCAACCTCTTGCTAAGTTTGCAGGGTGTTCAACAACCCTATGAATATCCTTCAGTGGATTCTTCCTCTAAATTCCAGAACTCAAAGAGTTCTCTTCTCTTCTCTGTGCCTGTCTGCACACCTACTCAATGCCCACCTGGCAGAGTATCTTTTCACAGAACGTTCAACAATTCTGTCCTCTTCTGTGCACCTATGCACCTGCTCAATGCCCACTTGGCAGAGCTTTCATAATCCTTAGTGATTCTGATTCTTCTGTCTGAACTCACAACAGAGTTCTATCTTTGTGCACTCCTTGCACCTGCTCAATGCCCACCTGGCAGAGCTTCACAGAACTCCTCAGAGCTTCTGTCTACAACTGTGTTCTTCTCCCACAGCCTTGCCTCCTGAGGTGTTTAGCAACCTCACAGGTCTTTTCCTGAGTTGTTGATTTCAGCTCCTATGTCGCAGCACGTCTTTGTCTGAACCCGCAGAATTCAAAAGTGTAACCTCTATGCACGGCTATCAGAACCCGCGGCATTCTGTCACACCCTTTTGGTATGAAGCCTCAAAGATCTTCACCTGAAATCAAACACACTCCTGCAAATGCAACCCTACAATATACATCTACAACACATATGAACACTCACATACATTCATTCAACACAAAAATACATGCAGGAAAAACTGCTTCTGTTTATATTAAAATAGCAAATGCCTGTTTATACAAGGTGTTCCTGAGCACGGCCTGTAACAAGGTCTCGACTCTTCTCTCTTCTTCTCTCTACACACTCACTCCTCTATTCTATCCACCTCACTAACTATCAAAGAGATACAATTGATCTTTTTACATGAGGGGGCTCTTCGAGCTCTTCCCCCCAATCTACCTACCCTGTTCAATTACATTGAATAGCTATCTAGTCCGCTATCCGGATCTAGATCTCAGCCTTACAAACATTAAAGGCCTTCTTATCTACAGCTTGTGCAAAGGCACGGATTCACAATTCACCAACTTAAGCATTTAATTACATTGAATTCAGATTTCAAACGAGGACTGAGCCTCTCTTCATCACGTGATACGAATTCGCTGACGTGGCTGGTTGGCTGGTTGGCTGACGTGGAGAGATGATCCTGCATCACAGAGCCCCACAGTATTTCAGAACCAGATATCGCTTAGAGTCTTTGATACCCAAGTTGGTGCAAAAGGTATGGAAAGTATTTGTGAACTACAACACCGTTTAGCTCTTATTTTTCCACAATGTGTTCCATATCATGTACTGGTCTTCATAATTATCAACAGGGTAGTATTGTTCCTTGACCACATCCACAAAAAAATTCCAAGTGGGCTCGACCCCATATATTCCAAATTCTTCTGTAGAAATTTGATCCCAGTAAGTTTCCCACCAATGTTTGACATGGGGGAGATCCTTGAGGAGTGTGAAGGTGATCTTTTCCTTGTTGAAAAAATTGTGAATAGAGAAATAACCTTCTAGAAGATTTAACCATTTTTCTAAGGCATCCGAATCTATCTGACCTTCAAATATAGGAATATCAAAATTACCTTGTACCTTGAAGGGATAGGTTCCTACAAAGTGGCTACTTGATGAATATGGGCTTGTTGCTATCGGCAGGTGTTGAAGGATGTGAGCAAAATTCTCCATCATTTGGTCCCTCTATCGCGCGAGAGCTTGCTTAAGCAACATGTTAACAAAATATTCTACTCCACCATTTTTTTTTCTGCCACCACAGATGGTTTCTTGGGCATGTGAGAGTGATTGTCCTCAATAGAGACAAGCTCGAGACCCAACTTGCTATACTCAGACCTCATCGGGGACATGCACTGAAAATCGATCAAGAGAAGCCTACTTTGATACCATTGATCCAGATTATTTTCAGAATGAAATGAAAGCAGAGACATTACAATGAAATACACATAAAAATTTCCAGAAACAGATAAATACAACAATACATGATTTATATTAATGAAAGAAATGTACAGAGACTGTAAAAATATAGAGTGCAAGACTCACTAAAATGGTGACAACTTTATCTCTGAGAAGAGATGTGACGGCTATGCTCATTCGCAAGAAGATGATTACAATGAGGCTTTGAAGGCATTTTTATGATAAACACGAATTCCAAAACCCTAGACATCCAAAAACCTAACCCTAGGAGATGAAGCACCAAAATTCATGTGGGCCCCATTGGGGTAAGTTAGTACATTAACTTCCCAGGGTCGTAACTTTTGCATACGACCTTCATTTTAGGCACGTGATATCCTGTTGGAAAGGTATTTTCGATAACGACACATTATGTCTTCAAATTTTGTCTCCATCTACAGTTTAACTGTGGCAAGACAAGAAAACATTGTTTAGATCCCCAAAACGGCCCTGAAAGTACAGAAAGATGTACTGACAYGAAAACTTCCAAAATAAGCTAGTTGGAATAGGTGGGTGACCACCAATATCCACTTGGATGATGTGTATGGATTTAGGACTACCAAGTAAGTGTGGAACCCACAATTATAAATAAATGTCCCCATTACCGAGAAACGTGYTGAACTAAAAATTGTCAAGATGAGCTAGTTGGAATTTGGAACAGGTGGGTGGCCACCAATATCCACYTGGATCACCTATATTTGTATTTATCCATCCTCGACAGTAKTKTATGTATGCAATATTCTTGTGMAAATGAAAAATATTGAGGACCATATCTAATGATATGTCGAGGCACATCAAATTCACAATCACTGTGATAATCAAGGTTGTTTGGATCCATTACATGCTTCTTGACCACATGTCGGTTATATAGAATCTCAAAGGTCCCATCCCCCGTGGAAATATGCACATGAGTGAGGTCAATGCTGAGAAAAATGACAAGGTTGGCAAACCAGCTTGTTGATAAAATCATGCCCCAAGCATCCAAAAAATTAATCACTACTATGTTCATAATGAGGCTGATATGAGGGAAATCTTGTAAATACACCTCCACATCTTCTATGAGACCATACACTTTCACCTTTTTTGAATCAATTCCATAAACATTTCCATATAAGTGGGTTGTTTTCAAACCAAGTTGTTTAATTACCTTTAAAGCCATCACATTTTTCGAAGCTTTGGAATCCAATATACAGTTATTCAAGTGGAGACCATTGACATCCAAAGAAAACTAGAAAGGAGGATTTTATTCCCTTTGTTTGCCATGATACATGGTGTTCAAAATCACAGGAGGATATTCTGCCTCATTTGATACCTTTAATGCCTTCAAGACTTCTCTTATTACAGATGGGATCTTGCACATTTTGACTACAGGTACTGGCATATTCATCTTCCCAATCATGGATGGCACATCTAATATTCAATCGAAGTTCTACATTTATTGGCATAGGTTTTGGGAGCAAATCATGTATCGAGACTGGGGGAGGTGGAGGCACTTCTTTTTTTGGTTGGGGTGGAGCCTATTTTTCTTACACTAGAGGAACTGGAGTTGGTGGTGGCGGAACTAGAGCTTTATTTCTTCTTGCATATGTCAAATTTTCCTTCTTTCTCAACTCATTCTTCGTATTCTCATATAATTGGCTAAGAACTCTGATCCGCCCCTTCCTGGCACCCCTTTTCTCGACCTCCTAAAGTTGTTCTTTTGTAATGTCTACATACACATCGTCTTGAAGAGAAAACATTGTATCAATGAAGTTCATCATTTTTTTGCAAAGCTTGAACCCTCTTCCTCTTTCTGTCTTGGATAATCATCTTCTAAATGTGCTTCATTATAGTGCAAGAACCATGGAAATTATTTTGTATTGACCATTCCAACTAGATTCAATGTGTTGAGAGCCTTTGCATCTTGTTGAGGCCTTGTATTCCAACAAGTGTTTGTTTGTATGAAAACTTGAGGTCTTAGAGAAGAATGATTTCTTTCCAAGGTTGTCAACCTGTTCATAGTCTGATTTTGACTTTGGACAAAATGAGTATTAATCTGATCAAACTTCTGAGCGAGGAGAGTGATTGGTTCCGATGAAATTTTTTTGTAGTCTTTGTCTTTGCTTCTACCTTGGCATGAGGAAACTGAAAGGCATCAATTTTTGAGCTGATGAGATTTTCCTTGATATGTGCACTACATTATTTGGCCCTTGCTAAAGTATTAGGTTTTTTTTATCTTTTAGGATAAAACCAAATTGTCCTTCAAAAGGATTCGTATAGAGGATGCGAACAACTGCTGTCGGTGGATGTAGCTCAGTTGGGATTTGATCATACAATTTATCAAACCTAGTATCAAATTCCTTCACAGTTTCATTTTCATTTTTCTTGATTTGATTGAATTGGGCTAATAACATTCTTCTGTCTTTCTTCGTTGACCATTTGTTTTTGAGAAACTTATCGAAATAATCATAAGATTCCAAATGATTACCGAGTATTCCTCTAAACCACCTCTGGGCATCTCTAGTAAGAGACATGGCCAATAACCTCATCACAACATCTTCATGTTCCACACCTTCATTCAATAAGGCCAAACCTATTGCATATAAGTGGTCTTCTGGTGTCACCACATCATTTTCAGTGAATTTTGGCAACCATTTATGAATCTATTTGGGCATAACATTGAGATATCCAAGAAAGGTTGCTAAGTTCAATGGTTTGAAAAGGTTACTAGACCAAGTGTGAGCCATTGAGTTTCCAATATTTAGCATTAACCATTTATAATTTACGAATTTGAGGGTCCCCCTTTTAGGGTTTCCAAGCCTTAGCATTAATTTGGTACCAAGGAGAGCACTGAGTAAGTAGATCTCAAGTTGGATTGGATTTTGATGGTCCTTATTTGTTGTGTTCACTTTCTTTTCAACATAGTTTCTTATTCTTTTATAGAGTCTCCTATCTTCCTCTGAGCCGTCGGAATCCCTTCTTGGGTTAGTAATGCTCGAAGACCCAAAATATGAGGAAATGAAGGGAAATGAGCATGGAGAATGATAAGTATGGACATGAGTGGTAAGGTGAATCTTCAAGGAGACCCCCCAGTAGCGACCCTATCCCCGAGGGTGACGCACTTGCTAGGATGACATGTCAACCACCAAGGTGAAATGAAGCAAAAGGCATTATTTCCAAGAAAATGTTTTCGAAATCAAGAAAGGACCCTTTGCAACATGTTCAAATTCTTAATTTATTAGAATGGAACTTACCATAATACCAAACTTGTTACTTCATGAAGCAAGACATGTTATCTTTTGTGAGCCAAGCTGGATGTGGTGGACGTTGTTGTCGTTGATCGGATGGTGATGTGTGCTGAGTGTAGGGCTCTGCCTGCTGGTTTGCTTCTCGGTACTCCATGTCTGCAACGTGTGGGCCTCGAGACATAATATCCTTAGTTATCCATAGAAATGGGGGATAACATGGACCATGTCAACAATGCCACATGGCATATCCTCATGCAAAGGACTCCTCCAAATATGTAGATAATGCCTCAAATAATGTGTAATTCCTTGTATACCTCAAAGGTGAAATATGCCTCTAAATATGTGAAATACACCTCGAATAATATGTAATTCCCCAAAGGGACCTCTTTAAAGGTGAAGTACACCTCCAACTACGTGGAAACTACTCTGTTAGGGTTATTTATCACTCCTTTCTTTCCACATGTCATTATGTGCACGAGAATTTCCAATATTCTAAGATTGCATTCACTAAAAAAAAAGTGACCTTATCTACCTCTGGCATAATCACTCTTCTATAGCTATCCCTTCGGGATACATATTTCCCGATCGATCTTTTTGACGCATTTACCGTTATTGCCTCTACAAACATAGTAGCTAAATAATCCCATTGTGTTACATAGGTGAGATATTTGACTATTGTTCGGTTCTAAACAATTTGATCCCATCCCTCCCTATGTAAATAATCTGATAGAGGTTCATAGTCAATAACATCTTTACCATCTAGCAATAAGTTGAAGAACATCCATTATCGATGGATAATTCTTTGGGCCTCCTATAAGGTAGGTCATTCATATTCTATGTCTCCCTTTTGGCTTATATCATCTATCCATGTTGTCAAGGGCTCTAGGTGGAATTCAAGTGTAAGACGCTCCACCAATGATGCAACCAAATGTTGATGTAGGTCATCCAAACAAACGTGTCAATGTGCCTGGTGAAAACCTCGTGGTGAAATATGCCTTCAGAAGAGCCTCCATCGAGCCATCAATGTCCCTCTATACCTTTGTTCTTTCCTTTGATGATGAATAGTTCTCCATCAAGATAGAATAAGGTGCATGACCACCAAGTCTCTCCTCACAACCTAGAACTATCATTGCTCCAAGGATCTTTTGTCGTGCTTGGTGAGAGAAGAAAGCCCACACAAATGCAAAATAATATGTGCATGCAAATTTTATTATTCTAAGTCCATTGAATTCATAGATGTTCTTGTGCTAAGTTCACAATAGTTTTGGGATCAATTCCCATCAAGTCTTCAGGGTTAACAACCACTTATGTTGCACGTAGTTGATCCGCTTTCCATCTAGTAATTTTGAGGTAGAAGGAGCATAACTTTGTGAGTGCTACCATGGTACCAACATACCCATTCTTTGCTTAAGTGTGTGAGCATTACTTTTTCAGGGAATAAATAAATAAATAAAATAAATATAAATATAAATAAATAATAGAATAAATATATAAAATTAAATTTATTTTATTTTATTTTTAAAATTATAGATCTATATTATACAAGAGTGAGTCAAAATTATAAGCTACAACATGTACAATCATTTATGTGGTGTTGCAATGGCCCAATATTAAATTGGGGTACATACTATAGTTCATCATATACAAGGGGGAAATTGTAAAATGTGACAAATTTATAAGGCGGTAATGGCAGGTTGCTTGTTGAACAATTTGTAAAATCTATAAATTGAGCAATTTTCTCCATGTCAACCTGGATGGTCTCCTCTCCAAAACAACATGTAAAAAATGTTCAAAATGAACAAAAACATTCAAATCAAACATAAAATTTTAATACAAGTAAGCACCTATAAGTGACAGTAACATTGAAGTAAGGAAGAATGTTATCACATCAACCTAGGAACTTACATCCCAATGACAATTTGTAGATTGAAAAAGATTTTAATGTGTATAATACTTCACACATCGACCCAAGAACCTACATCCCAACAATAAATTACCAATTGACAAAGATTTCAATACATAGAGTACTTCAAAAACAACCCATGTCTTTCATTGTTGACATAAATATTTACGAACTTTAACATATAGAATCAAATTTAACTACACATGAAAATTGATTATCTATTGGACATACCTATATTGTGACATGAGATATTCACTTTTTTTTTCTCTCCCATTTAATTTATAGTTTGGCATTTGTTTCAAATATGTGACCTCACTTTTTATGTTGAATTATTAAATTATGCACATAGTGTAGTACACAATTGTAAAGAAAGACAAAAGTTGTATCATTCAATATGAGCATTATAATGTAAGTGAAGGGATAATCCATAAAGGCAACTAACTTGACTTAAATAGTAATCCATATCATTAAATAACACTATTAGCTTTTAATATGTCCGTTTATTACTAATTCAAAAGCACCAAACAAGGAACAAAAACATTCCATCATGATGAATGAGTTGATTTTTGATAAATTAGATTTACATTTGGAGATTAAATTTCCATCATGATGAATGAGTTGATGTTTGACAAATTAGATTTACATTTGGAGATTAGAATTTAATGGTAAAAGATCTAATTAATTGAATAATTAATCATTATTTTTATTTTCTTCATTTAATTCTAAAAACTTTCTTATGCAAAAGTAATATGACAAATTTATATAAAAGCATGGATAGTGTGTACCAAAAGGAAACAATAAGTTGAGAAGAAATAGCATATGGACATTCCAACTTGTATGCAATTTGGAGCAACATGCAAATTTGAATCAAAGGAGGAGAGCATGCTAGAGATGTGGACCGTGCAAGGTAAGAAAATAAGTGAAATGAAAGAATGATCACCTAGGGATGGCCCAAATGTCACAAGAGCGGAGTAAAAACAAATAGTGTAGAAGAACATGATTTGTAGTCAGAGGGTAGTGTGTGTAAAATAGTGTGAGAGAGTATGTGGATCGGTGCGAAGGAAAATAAACCCGGTAAGTGTGTGGAGAGGTGAGAGGCAAGAACAACACAAAATGATGCTAAACATTTTCACATGGATATAAAACAATGGAAAAGATTTTGAAGACTAAAGTAACAAAAACATAGTCAAAATATGAAGAGTCAAAGGAAAAATAGTGAAAATAGGCATAAGAGGAGGGGAACCAAGTCATTAGTCAAGTTGGTAGAGTTGTCAAGTCGGTAGAGTTGTCTCTATGTGTGAAAGAGAGGGAGAGGGAGAGAGTGGAGAGCTCACATATATTATACTATAAAACATGTATTGTGATTCACAACATGGATGGGAAGACACCACCCCATGTGATTATGTACTTGTTTTGTGTGGCTTGAATGTGGTTGCGTCATTATCAATTAGCATTGTTTTGTGGATTACTAATTTGTAGGTCATTACATGGAGAKATCTGTGAAGCTAGGAACACCACATTMAGACCGTATTAATTGGTATCAGAGCAAGGTTGAGCTATGGGAGAGAGAATCAAGMAAAGAGGAGTTACTTGAAGAGGATAATAGAAGTTGCGTGAGAAGAAATGACATAAAGAAGTGGGAGAATGACAACAAATTGAGAATTGCATGTGCCAATATGACAAAAGGAAGAGATGGAGAGTAGMTAGCAAACTAGAGAAGATAAATTGAGTACACCATAACAAAACAAAGAAAAGAAGAGGAAGTGGAAGAAATAAATSTCAATTGTAGATTATGTGGTTTCTTAAGTGCATAAACCAAGATATATAGATGTTTCTTATTGTGGAAGAAGTTTAAAATTAAAGGAGTTTATAGATTGGCTCAATGCATTGGATAAATACTTTGAATTCGAGAAGGTGGAATAAATGCGGAAGGTGAAATTTGCAAGTGTGAAGTTGAAAGGATGTGCTAATATTTGGTGGGATTTTGTGTTGTAGCGCAAGGATCAAAACAAAAAACGTTAAGCAAAATGTAAGGTTTGTAACTTGCCCTTTCATAAATCTTTAGAGGAGGGAAAAAACTCAAGAGGACCATGCACTTTACATATTTAGACATAGGAAGGTGGTTTAGAGAGTCAAATATTGAGAAATATTGAGAGAATTCACAAAAAAAAATCTAAATTCCATGAAACAATAAGATGAGCTCCAATACAAATATGTAGTAAGAGTGTAAAAAATGTTCCCTAAAAATGTGCATGATCATGGAGGGTGTAAACTAAGGTTCATGGTATCCACCATAGGATATTGAATTGATATGGGTCCAAAATAATTTAGGAAATATATAGTTGAGCTGAGTAGAGGCCATATGAAATATATAGAGAATCATTGAAAATAGAATATAACTCGAGATACAATAAACAACCATTAGGAGGTCATAGTAAAACATGCCCAAAAATGTGCATTTGAAAGTGGGAGGGTCAACCCAACTCCAAACAAACAAACTATGCTCATTGTTGTACATGGGATGTCGTAAACATCGAGGGTTGTGTGCAAAGCCTTTATACGTAAGAACATGCACTTAACCCCATAAATGCACAAACACAAGCCACATTTTTTCAATAGAATCACAAAACATGTTGAACCCACAAAAGTTGAGCTAAGAAATATGTATCTTGATGACTTTTCATCCACATCGAGGAAATAAGCACTTAATAAGCCTCATGTTGTAGCAATTTACACTGCTCCAAAAATTGTCCAGAGTCATTGTGTAGGTTCTCCACAATACACAAGAATGACACTTGGGGAAAAAATTCTGCATCTAGGGCAACATGCAACTCTTGTTGTTTGGAAACATTCCCACAAAATAATCCCAAATATTTAGATTTGTAATCATAGTTGTATGAACCAAGAGATACTTGAAAAACTCACTGAGATCTTAAAAAATGCCTAAGTAATGTGCATTGAAAAACTCAGAATAGGCACTTGAATACTGAACATTGGGAATACAACATTGAGAAAAAAGATCCTATAAACAATCAAGTAATAAATCGTAACAATAGTCTTCCTTTGCGTCGAAAGTTTTTTTATATAATGAGCAATGAAAAAAAAAAACACATATCTAAAATGCATGCATCAAAATGTTTCTCTAACACAAGAGAAATATAACATGTGATTAAAAAAGAACTTGACTTGAGTATTATTGGGATATTTTGTACTATGTGTACCATGAAGTACTGATTAGAAGATCGATATTCCAATGACAGAAAACACATAAATAAAGGGATAGCTCTATCCTATTCAAGTAAACACTAAAGCAAGAKAGAATAAAACCACGGTTTAAAAGGAGGGAGAGACTTCCCTGTAATTTCTTCTTAGAGTGTATTCTATGATGGTGKTTGAGCTGGAGGAGCAAGATGATGATAATGTTGAGCTCTAGGCAATACCTACACACATGCATCCAAACAAACTGTGCTCTATACGTGCATGGTGTACCCTAGATCTGCTTGTTCAAACAAGAAAGAAATGCCAAAACCAAATATGCTTAATTGCAAGATACCATATATATAAAATATGCAGAACATAAATAAAGTGCTAGAAATGGCAGAATAACAGTAAAATATCCAGCATAATCTTCACAATAACACATAAATGATATAAGAATAGCAATAGAAATAACACTTTGATTCAAAAAGAAATGTTCACAGGCCTCTTCGAGGGGGAAACCTCCAAGCGAGTAGCGTTCTGTTACAATAATCTCCAAGCTAGGGTTTTCATACCCTCGACCCTTATTTATACTAAATATGTCTATTAAGAGAAGCATCTAGAGGAAGATCCTTCTAGAAGCGGAAGCTTCTATTAGGTCTTCTTACATCTACCTTATTCTATTTTATTGAAAGGCCTTATTAATAT
>JASDQU010236531.1:0-17013 GCA_032191745.1 Picea mariana
TTTCCACATCTCAAGCCTTGAGGACAAGGCTGTTTTTAAGGGGGCAGACATGTTAAGGTCCTAACCCGCACATAGGTAGATCAGTGTATTCGGATGTAATAAAGGTCAATATTAATAAGGCCTTTCAATAAAATAGAATAAGGCAGATGTAAGAAGACCTAATAGAAGCTTCCGCTTCTAGAAGGATATTCCTCTAGATGCTTCTCTTAATAGACATATTTAGTATAAATAAGGGGCGAGGGTATGTGAACCCTAGCTTGGAGATTATTGTAAGAGAGCTCTACTCGACTGGAGGTTGCCCCCTCGAAGAGGCCTGTGAACATTGCTTTCTGAATCAAAGTGCTTTTCTATTGCTATTTCGTATATCATTTATGTGTATTGTGAAGATTATGATGGATATTTTACTGTTATTCTACCATTTCTATCATTTTATTGCTTTTCTGCATATTTTATATATCTGGTATCTTGCAGGACTCCCCCCGCACCTTCTGCCCCTAAAGAATGAAAGTTCCTCCTACATGGGGCTCTTGAAGAATAAATCTATGTGAAATAACCAAAAGGTTTTGCAACGAAGGGAAAGAAGGAGTTGATTTGCAAGATGAATAATTCCATGTATGGATTAAAACAATATCCAAGAATAGGGTATCAAAATATTGATACATATTTATTGGGACTTGATTTTTTAAGAAGAAAAGTTAATCATTGTGTGTATTTTAAGTAAGTTGGTGATCATTTTATTCATGTGGTCTATGTTGATGACATGCTGTTGATTGGGAACAACAAGGAATTCATCAAGGATGTTAAAGCACGATTGTCTTCTAAATTTTATGTGATGGACCTTGGGGCTGCAAAGTTTATTTTAGGCATGTAAATTTAAAAAGATCGGAAAAACATGAAACTCTAGTTGAATTAGAGGAAACATATTGAGACAATATTACATAGGTTTAATATGTAGGAATGTAAGCTATCTAAAGGTCTCTATTCTTGTAGGTGAAAAATTATTTGTAGATAAGGGTCCCAAGATACGAAGTAAAGGTGGAGGACATGTCTTGTGTTCCATATGCAAGTGTTGTTGGAATTATATTGTATTATATTCTCTGTACTATACCAGAAAATTTCCATGTAGTGGGAGTTTGAAAATGTATATGTTAAAATTAGGGTAGGAACATTGGACAATTGTAAAGTGGGTCTTCACATATTTGCACGACACTTTAAATTATGCAATATACTAGCAAGGAAGACCCAGGCCTCATAGAGACATACATATCTAGGGATTTGTTGATACAAATTGGATTGGATATCTTAATCATAGAATATCTACAAGTGGTTATGTATTTAACCTATTTGGTGGAGAACTCACTTGGATGAGAAAGAGGTAAGCTATAGTTTCATTGTCAAATAAAAATCCTAGTACAAGGAAACCACTCATAGAAGTAAGGAAGATGTATGGTTGCAAAGAATGTGTTCAGATGGTTTTGTTCAGAAAATAGTGAGGATAGGTTGTGATATATCAAGTGCAATTTTTTAGGCAAATAACCATGCTTATCATTCCAAGATAAATCATATCAATGTGTAGTATCATTTTGTTAAAGACAAGGTTGAACAAAACAATATTTTGTTGGAGAAGGTTGATAAATTATAAAATGTTGCAAATTCATAGACAAATTCTTTTAGTACTAAAAGGTTCTCTTGGTGTAGAGATTCAATGGGAATTGATTCCCCTAGTAGATGATTATATGAATTCCTCCCCCCTTCCCCCAATTTTTGCAAAGTATTCAACACGTGGGAGAATGTTGGATATGCGTTGTATCCTTTGAAAGTAGACGATCACATATTGACAAGGGTTCAGGGGTTGTCCCAGAAATGAAGGTGGACCCATCCCCCAATTTGGGGGGCAATGAGGACCCCATATGGAGGTTCAGGGCTAGATCCCCCAAGAAAAATGTGTTTGGTCTATTATGTATTATTTCAACCAATGGTTTCAACCCATTGTAATCTAATTTATATTAAGGAATTAGGGTTGTAATCTAATTAGAGTTGATGGATTTTGGTTTTGGAAGCCACAAAATACCTAAATATCATATTGTGAATGGTTAAATTAATACACTGAGACAGAGTGAGGTGCAACTCTCAGTTAGGATGGTTTTTTGGATTAAGGGTTTCCAAGGTAAATCTTTTTGTACTCTATGCATGCCATTGCTTTTCTTATGTTTCATATTTTGTTAATATTTCTATTCTTGCATAGGTTTATCAAACTCTTCAAAATGAAGTTCAATTTTGGTGAAAACAATGGTTGACCTTGGATAATTAGACTGTTATGGATGCATCTTATGGTTAGATTAGTAAAAAAATGCAACAATTTTGATAGATCTGAAGTGCACCCATGCATATTCAAGCTTGGATCTATCCCAAATATATACCAAATTTAGTGAATTGAAACATTGATCTTGATTAATCAACATGCTTTAGATGAAATGGTAATGCAAAATATTAAAAAAAAGCTTAGTTCTTTCTAAGACAAAGCATGCAATCTAGATCAAAATTTGTAGATCTATGTAAAATTAGGCTCAAAAATTTATATTTAGAGCTCTAAATGCAAGTATGAAAAACAAGGCTATGAATTGTGATCTGCAAAAAAAATTGTGTCCAAATAACTTCATAAATATTCTTGAATTCTTATGGAATGGAAACAAGTAAACCTCCTATCCAAACTTTCAATAAACAAAAAAGTTCTAGCCAAGGAGTTAAATCTATAGCTCTGATACCATGTAAAATCAGGGAAATATACATAAACATAACAACAAGATATATTATGTTTCAAATCCTATGGAAAGTATCAAAACAACATAAACAAATCAAATAAAAATAAAGAGACAGAACAAGAAGATTTACATGGTACTCCATGATGGGGAAACAACCACACTAAACAATGCCTCCATTCATTGCATGAAACATGTTATGTATTTTAGTTATACAATTGCTCCTAACCTCATGCACAAAGAAGCATCTCTTATAACACCAATATCGTCCACCTAAAACATTTACATATATTTAGTTGAAAACATCCTAATTTAACATTAACCACGCCTAATACAACCACCACATCGATTATAGACCCATTGCATATATGAAATATGAGTCAAACTTTAGATTTAGATTGAACATCACATGGGTTCACACAACCAAATTTGTCTTTATTAGTTGAGTGATCATGTTAGGATTCTCTCAATATCCATACAATATCCATAGTAGCGTGATTTGAGCAATTCCATGGCCCATTAATGCGAGAGCGGCTCAGAGCGCTCCCTCCTTAGTATGCCATCCTTTCAAAAAAGAATCATACACTCATGATAATATTAAAATACACTTATATGTTATTATTAGTCCCTCCCGAAGGCTAGGACTATAAAATTCTATTCATCGTTGACCATCCTTTAGTTTTCCTTTGACTACAAATATTTTTCTTGTAGTCTAATGTTATACATATGCTTAAATTTTTTTTTTTTTAATAATATTTAAATTACTTTTATCACACATGCGACTGGCTAACCAATTTGACTTCTTATTGTTGAGATATAACATAATACAAATTTTTAATCTTAGGTTATACCTAAGTTTTTAGTTTTAATCATCGAACTCACACACAATGCAATTTTTTTCCAATCATATATAACCTAAGTTTGGATTTATAATCTTAGATAACTATGACATATATTCATTGAGGTCATTAAATTCATGTTAGTGGAATAAGTCCATGCGATTCCATATATTGGATGTGAAGTGAAATGCTGCTATGTATTTGTTTTTGAATGATCTTGTAACAAAATTTGTAGTTGTAGTACTAGTTGCATAATGTTCACTGCACCTAGGGACAGTTCGATTACGTATTGGATCGATGGTTTATAGGCTGAGAACCAATGTTTGAGTCTTTTTTCACAATGAGGAGTTTGTAGAAAGAACACAAAATAAATACTGAGATAGAAAACAATATTAATGTCACCCTCGTTCATATCACCATTTTTTCTACAGGATATGTCAAATCAGAATGGTGTATGAAGGAGCTTATACTTATGGTTGAATCTAATTCAATCAATATTCCATTCTTTTACAATGTAAATCATACAAATATTTGGTGGAATAGTGTGAATGGTAGAAAATGAGTGTATGTTGATGCCCTGCGGATCCTCAAGGAACAAAATTAAACATTTGACATTGAAAGTCCACTTTTGCTTCTGTGATGTTAATGTGATTCATTTTGCAAAAGGATGATGATCATGGAGTGTTGCGATGGAAGATAACAACATTGAACACCAATTACCACACAACTATTGCATATTTTCCACCTGTCCAAGAATCATACAATGCCATCATTGATGAATATATCTGTAAATTGACCCTCACTCCTCTTGATCAATCACGTCCTCTGTGGGAGCTCCACATACTAAATTACAAAACGAAAAAGGCTAGATCAACCATGGTCGTTAAGATCCATCATTACCTAGAAGATGGGATTTATTTGATTTCCACGATTTTTTGTATTTTTAGGATAGTTGACAATCATCATCTCCCACCCACCCTTTCTATTGTCGAGCATAGTATTAAATCTAGTTTTTCGAACAATATGGTAGATAAAACATTTCATAGACTTTGGTATATGATGCTAGTATTATGGTTTGATTGATGTGCTAAGATTTCTACTAAGACTGATAGGATGGATTGATGATAGCCAACTTCCAATTCAAGGACCTAGCGGGGTTGAAAATATGCCTGTTGTGTTTCTTTCTGTTACCTTTCTGTTGGAGGATATCAAACAAATTAAGAATTTTGTAGGAGGGGTATGTGATATCGGATCAATAATTTGTATTTCCTAACTCTGATTCATATGCATTCTTACATAGTTTTGATTTGTTCTACAAACAATCAATGATGTGATAAAAAGAATAATTTCCTCAGGCATGCAACACTACTTGTAGATTATCCTCTCAATTAAGATGAATTTTATATAGTATATCAGAAAATATTATCATGCACGTAAATATTAACAATTACTTTTATAATATTTTTAGTTTTTAATATGTATAAGATTTATTTAAAATTTAGATTTTTTTCCCAGGAAAAAAATCCTGTAAATTCTATTAAGAAAATAAAATTTACATCTGCATTCCTGTGGGCAATTTAGCCAAAAAGTGTTGTCCAAAAAACTGTTTTCTTTTACAGAGAAATAACATGTACTAGTAGTATGGTATCATATAATGTCCATTTTTTTTTACAAATAGCCGACCGTGATACTATAGTACCATATATATCAGGCATGTATCCTAAAAAAAGGTTTACAATATTTGAGTTTCATATCAACAACATTAACACCAGATCCAAAATTGATTCTATAACAGATTTGACTAACACCACTATGCCAGCTCTAAAGAGCCACCTGTTGCGCAACATATATATATGCTTTTCTATTTTTGCCAACAACCAATTCCAATCTGATTTTTGATACATGTTTTGTTTTAATGTGAAGCCCAGATATTTGAAGTCTTCCCCAATCGACTCAAGTTGAAGAGACATGAGATTGGATGTAGCTGCATATTCATCATCTGATAAACCCCACTAGAAAATGGGTGATTTTTGCTTGTTAATGACCATTCCAATTGCCAATCCAAAGGTTCGAAGGATAACTCCCAAATGTTCCAGATGGCACAAATTTCCTTCATAGAAAGTCAAGATATCATCAACAGAGAGTAAGTGGGATAATACTTTTTCTTTTCTGGCTAATATTAATTCCTTTGAAAACATTTATTCTCTTGGCATCATGAATAATTTGGATGAGAGATTCAAACACTAGAATAAAAAGAAGGGGAGAGTGTGGAAAACCCTATCACAGATCCCTCTTTGGATTAAAGAAATATGTGGAAGCTCCATTAATAAGAATATCAAAAGAGGTAGTGCTAATACAATTTAGAACCCAGGTGACAAATTCATGACATAATCCCAAATGAATAAGAAGCAATCTGATGTATAATCAATTAAATCTATCAAAGGCATTAGAGAGGTCCACCTTGTCGATAAAATATTTTTGATGATGGGTATGAATAGTGCGGAGGCCTTCCTGGGCTATCCCAATAGCTTCATGGATTTGTCACCCTCTAAGAAATCCAAATTGTTCAAGTAATATGTTTTCAGAAAATATTTCTTTGAGACAGAGGGTGATGATTTTTGCAATGATTTTGTATATTGAGTTACACAAGGAGATAGGTTGAAATAAATTGAAGGTGGAGGGATTGCCTGATTTTGGAATGAGGAAAATGAATGTAGTGTTGAAAGGGGCAAGGACATGGCTCGAAGATAATTAATACTCTATAAATTTTAGGAGACAATTCCCTATGAAATAAAACCATTCTATATAGATCTCAATCGGTAGCCCATCTAGGCCCAGGATTTTCCCTTTTTGGAAGCTATGAAGGAATCTGGACAACTCCTCTTTGGAGACTTCCACCATCAAGTGATCATTCTCTTACTTTTGGCTAAATCAGGGGAATATTGAGGCAACCTGAATAATGTGATTGATAGTGTTCCCAAAAGACTCTTGGAATAAATATTTGAAGTGCTTTGTTCATTTAATGGTCAAGTCCTTAAAATAAGGGGCTTGAGAACCATCCGGTCTAGAAATGGCCCATATGGTATTTACTGCTTTCATGTGATTTGAAAATCAATGAAAGTATTTAGTGTTTTCATCCCCAACATGAATATTGATGATCCAGGTGGATATCGGTGGCCACCCACCTTTTCTAGCTAGCTCAAAAAATATTCCTCGCAATTTTGATAATTTACTATTTTTAGCAGTTTTTCGGGTCCTGAACTTCCAGAGCCGTTTTGAGGCCCTAAATGACGTTTTTTGGGCTATGTTGCAATCAAAAAGTTTTATCATCATGAAATTTTGTGAAACTGTTGTAGTCCTTGGATAGATCTTTCCAATGGGCTATCATATGCCTAAAACGAAGATCGTATGCAAAAGTTACGACCTCGGGAAGTTGATGTACTGATTTACCCAAACGAGGCCCACATGACTTTTGGCACTTCATCTCCTAGGGTTAGGTTTTTGAATGTTTAGGGTTTTTGAAACTCTTGTTTATTGTAAAAAGGCCTTGAGAGTCTCATTGTAATCACATTCTTGCGAATGAGCACAACCGTCACATCTCTCCTCAGAGATAAGCCGCCATCATTCCAACAAGCTTATTTTTCGCTGCATTTTACAGTTTCAGCTTATTTCCTTATTGAATAGAAGACCAGTTTTACTGTATCTCTGTTATTCTGTGCTAAGCATCTAGTAATAATCTGTAGTCATTTCATTATGCTCATAAAATCTAGATAAGTGGTATCAGAGCAATCTTCTCCTTGTCGTCTTAATGCATGTCCCGAACGAGGTCGGAGTACAAAGAGTTAGGTCTCGAGCTTGTTTCTCTTGAGAAAAAAATCTCTCGCACACCCAAGAGACCTCCAATGGACGGAGAAAAGAAAGATTATGGGACATGAGATCCTTTAAAACTGTTGATTGAGGAATCCCTCATGCAACAGAGGAACGAGATGATGGATAATTTCGCGCAAATCCTTCAGCGACTACCAACAGGCGACGCATATTCTTCGAGTGGAGGCACTGCCCCCTTCAAGGTACAAATAAACTTTGATATTCCTATATTTGAAGGTCAGATAGATGCAAATGCTGTAGACAAGTGGTTGAATCTACTAGAAGGGTATTTTTCTATCCATAACTTTTCGAATAGAGAAAATATTACTTTTGTGCTCCCCAAAGTCGCTCCCCATGTCAAAGATTGGTGGGAAACTTTCTGTGAGCAAAAGGAAACAGAGGAACCCTCATTATTTACAGTCACAGCCACCTGGGAGTCCTTCAAGGATGTTATTAAGGAACAATACTACCCTGTCAAAAGTTTTGATGACTTGTATACCAAATGGACCACACTACGGCAAGAAAGAGACCAAGCAGTGCCAGATTTCACAAATATCTTCCATACCTTGCACACCAAGATGGGTATCAAAGATTCATAGTGATATCTGGTGCTCAAGTATCGTGGTGCTCTGCATATATACATCCAGAATAAAATGTAAATTCTGGACATCTCATCCTTGGGTGCGTCCTACCGATATGCTGTCAAAATTGAGCAGAAGCTCAAACAAAAGATGTGAAAATTTGGGTTGGGGAACCACTCAAAACAAAATCCAGAAAAGGCGGACCCAACCCATAGAACAAAGGACAGAGAAAAGCTAGAGAGTATCAGGACAACCAGTCCAAGCCGCAAGCAAAGAAGGACATCGGAAATACAAAGAAAGATACCGGGAAGTGGTGCAACTTCCATAAGAGCCCTTGGCATAACACTGCTGACTGCCGCTCCAAGCACACACTGGTGGCCGAAGTGAAAGCCTCTGAATCAGATGTGGGTTCTGACTCTGATTCAGAACTAGAAAGGGGAATATGGATCATTGACGCGGAACCTAGTGCCACCATTGCTACCACCAAGCTCCAACATGGTGAACCAGACAAGCTAGAAGAAGGAGAGAGCCTCTTCCATTCAAAGATGTGGGTAAAAGGCACCCTACTTCACTTCATCATTGATAGTGGTAGACAGAAGAACCTCCTCTCAGCAGAGGTCATCAAGCGGCTGGCGCTGCCAACAATGTCGCACCCACAACCCTACACCATTGGATGGCTCTGCCAATGAAACGATCTCCATGTCAGCCAACAGTGTCGACTGTCATACGACATCAAGCCTTTCAAAGACGAGGTATTGTGTGATGTTGTTTCTCTTGAAGTTTGTGATGTTCTTTTGGGCCAACCTTATTTATGGAAACATCATGCTGTAAATGAGTCTAGGCCTCATAGTGTTATTATTACTTTGAATAGGAAATTGTATAGGATACACAAGGTTGTCCCACCTAGTGCTATTTCCTTGATCTCTGCTAAGCAATGAAGGAATGTCATCCCTCAGACGCAGAAGTTTTTCTTCTTCGTTATTCACTCTCAGAATGAGAGAAAAATCATAGCCACATCTAGGGTCTCTGCAGCCGACCTCTCCACACAGCAGAAGCACATAGATAAGGTCGTGGAAGAATACTCTGATATCTTCTCCTCACCTACCAGGGTACCTCTGCACTTCCAAGTCAAGCACCCCATCGATCTGACCCCAGGCGCATCGTTGCACAATGGGCCAGTCTATCACTGCTCTGTATTCAAGATTGAGGAGATCAAGTGATAGATCCAAGAATTTATCCATAAGGGGCACATCTGTCCCAGCTCATGACCTTGAGGGAGTCCAATCATGCTGGTACAGAAGAAATATGGAACCTCGCGACTTTCCATTGATTATCAGGCTCTGGATAAAATCACAGTTTGAAATCGGTACCCGATTCCCTGAATCGATGACCTCCTTGATCAACTCATGGGGGCCAAATACTTCAGTAAGATTGATATGAAGTTTGGCTACCACCTAGTCCCGATAGAACAGGCTGATGTATGAAAGACCACCTTCAAGTAAAAGGAAGGTCTTTTTGAATGGTTGGTCATGCCCTTTGGTCTGAAAAATGCTCTAGCCAGTTTCATGAGGATGATGGATGATATCCTGTGACCATTCACCAAGAGTTTTGTAGTGGTGTATCTGGATGACATTCTCATTTACATCAAGACTTGGGCCGAGCACTTGCGGCATATTCAGCAGGTTCTGCACACCCTGCGGCAGCACATGCTATATGCCAACTTGGAAAAATGCTCCTTCGGCATGGACAGGGTCCATTACTTAGGATACATCATTGATCAACATGGCATACATGTGGATCCAACCAAGATCCAATTCATCCGTGACTGGCCAGCCCCAACCACACTCACTGAGATTCAGAGCTTCTTGGGCCTTGCCAATTTCTACCGCAAGTTTGTGTTGGAATTCTCCCATATTGCATGGGCCCTCAGCCAAATAACCAGGGGTGGTGGTAAGGAAAATTTTTCATGGGGCCAGCCCCAACAACAAGCGTTTGATGATTTGAAGCAGCGCTTGTGCTCAGCCCCAGTACTTTCACTACCAGACCTGCAACAACCCTTTGAGATTGAGACTGATGCTTCAGACTATGCTGTGGGTGCAGTTCTCACGCAGCACGGCCACCCCGTGGCCTATCATAGTGCGACACTATCAGATGTTGTCTGTAAGTACCCTACTTACGACAAAGAAATGTACTCCATTGTGCAATTCTACCGCTAGTGGAGACATTAAATTCTTGGGAGGGAGACAATCATCCACACTGATCATAAGCCACTCTAGTTCATGCAGACACAAGGAAAATTGCATAACGACCGCCATCAAAAGTGGTCCACATACTTGAAGCAATTCCACCTCAACATCAAGTATAAAATAGGAAGCACCAACCACGTCGCTGATTGCCTCAGCAAACCACCAGTCACGAAACTCACTACCGTGCTAGACTCCTGCGGCCATGAGACCTTTGGATGGCCCAAACTCTATGTGATAGACCCAGACTTCACCACCACCTACCAAATGTTGGGTGCAAAGGTAGTTGTCAATAATTTCCATCTTCAGGATGGGTTGTTGTGTCGACTGGGCCATATATGTGTTCCATCAAGTGAGCAAGCGAAGTTGATCTGGGAATCCCACTACAACCGAGTGGCAGGACACTTCGATGTTGAAAAGATAGTGGCAATGCTACAAAACCATTTCTACTGGCCGAAACTTCGACAGGAGGTCAACAAGTATATCAGGTCTTGCACTACCTGCGCTATTGCCAAACCAACCACTAAGAAACAGGGCTTGTACACCCCTCTTCCTACTCCTGACAGGCCATGGGAATCCATCTCAATGGACTACATGTTGGGCCATCCATCCACCAAGTAGGGAAATGACTGTGCTTTTGTGGTTGTTGATCGTTTTTCTAAGATGGAGATTCTGGTTGCTTGCAAGAAGAGCATCAAAGCAGAAGCCACTGCTAAGATCTTCATTGAACGGGTATGGGTACATTTTTGAATCCCACAAACCATTTTCTTAGAATAGGACAGTCAATTTCTCAGCACATTCTGCTCAAGCATTTGGTCACTGCTGGACACCAAGCTCACCAAATCCACGACCTTCCACCCCTAGATAGATGGCCAAACCAAGGTTGTAAATCGAATGATCGTGCATATCCTGCACATGTATAATTCCAAGAAACCTAGCACATGGGATGAGAGTCTTTCCCATGTCCAACATAGATACAAATGAGCCCTGCATAGCTCAACCGACCATATCCCCTTTCAGATGGGGTTGTGATTCCAACCATTGGGTCCCATAGATGTTGCACTTCCCCTTGCGGTCACCACGACCAACTCCTCTCCTTCTCCAACTGAGGATGACAAAGCCACCCAGTTCATTGAGAGGATCCATCACATCCGTCAATAGGTTCAGGATATCCTACATAAGTCTAATGACAATTACAGGCAGCGCCATGATCAACATCAGGTTCCACATAAGTTTCAAGTGGGCGACAAAGTTTGGTTGCACTTGCAGAAAGAACGCCTTACAGGACCCCATAGGAAGCTTCACCCCCTCCATTATGGGTCGTACACCATAACCAAGGCTATGGTGGATAATGATTTTGCACTCAACATTCCTCCTTTCCTTGGCCTGCACCCAGTGTTCAACATGGACCTCCTTCGGCCTTATTTCCCACCATTATTGGACACCTTAGATGTAGCAGAACAACTGAAACCAACAGAGCTCAACCACGATTGCATAAAACAAGCATCCAATGATCAGATTGTGGGCACATAGATGAAGGGCTCTCGACAACAAAGGATCTAGATTTATCAAGTCGTCAAAGCAGGGCAACTCCTGCACCAAGGAAAGTGGCTCGCCCGGGGCCAAATTCAACAAAAATTTCCTCATCTGATGGGGTAACTCAACGCAATGGAGACCATTGCTTCCTCAGGATGGAGGATTGATCTAGGTGGATATTTGTGGCCACAAACCTTTTCCAGCTGGCTCAAAACAACTTTCTCACAATTTTGATAATTTACTATTTTTAGTAGTTTTTCAGGTCCTGAACTTCCGGAGCCGTTTTGAGGCCCTAAACGACATTTGTTGGGGTATGATGCAGTCGCATGCATATATAATCATGAAATTTTGTGCAACCATTGTATTCATTGGATATATCTTTCCAATGGGCTCTCATATGCCTAAAATGGAGATTGTATGCAAAAGTTACGACCCTGGGAAGTTGATGTACTGACTTACCCAAACGGTGCCCACATGACTTTTCGCGCTTCATCTCCTAGGGTTAGGTTTTTGGATGTTTAGGGTTTTTGAAACTCCTGTTTATTGTAAAAAGGCATTGAGAGCCTCATTGTAATCATCTTCTTGTGAATGAGTGCAACCATCACATCTCTCCTTAGAGATAAGCTGCCACCATTCCAACAAGCTTGTTTCCCGCTGCATTTTACAGTTTCAGCTTATTTCCTTATTGAATAAATGACCAGTTTTACTGTATCTCTATTATTCTATGTTAAGAATTTGGTAATAATATATAGTCATTTTATTCTTTTTATCAAATCCGGATCAATGGTATCAGAGCAGTCTGCTCCTTATCATCTTAATGCATGTCCCCAACGGGATTGGAGTACAAAGAGTTAGGTTTCAAGCTTGTTTCTCTTGAGGAAAAAAGCTCTCGCACACCCAAGAGACCTCCCATGTAAGGATTAAATAAATATGATGGGACAAGAGATCCTTTCAAACTATCGATTGAGGAATCCCTCACGCAACAGAGGAACAATATGATGGATAATTTCGCACAAATCCTTCAGCGACTACCAACAGGCGACACATCTTCTCTGAGCGGAAGCAACGCCTCCTTTAAGGTACAAATAAACTTTGATATTCCTATATTTAAAGGTCAGATAGATGAAGATGTTGTAGACAAGTGGTTGAATCTACTAGAAGGGTATTTTTCTGTCCATAACTTTTCAAATAGAGAAAAGATTACTTTTGCGCTCCTCAAAGCCGCTCCCCATGTCAAAGATTGGTGGGAAACTTTCTGTGAGAAAAAGGAAACAGAGGAACCCTCTTTATTTACAGTCATGACCACCTGATAATCCTTTAGGGATGCTATTAAGGAACAATACTACCCTGTTGAAAGTTCTGACGACTTATATACCAAATGGACCACACTGCGACAAGAAAGAGACCAAGCAGTGCCAGATTTCACAAATATCATCCATACCTTGTGCACCAAGCGGGGTATCAAAGATTCAGAGTGACATATAGTGCTCAAGTATCATGGTGCTCTACATATATACATCCAGACCGAAATGGAATTTTTGGACATCTCATCCTTGGGCGCGGCCTACCGGTATGCCTTCAAAATCGAGCATAAGCTCAAACAAAATACGTGGCAATTTGGGTTGGGGAACCCCTCACAACAAAATCCAGGAAAGGGCGGCCCCAACCCACAGAACAAAGGACAGAGAAAAGATGGACAGTATTGGGACAACTAGTCCAAGCCGCAAGTAAAGAAGTACACCAGAAATACAAAGAAAGATACCAGGATGTGGTGCGACTTCCATAAGAGCCCTTGGCATAACACTACTGACTACCGCTTAAAGCAGACGCTAGTGGTTGAAGTGAAAGCCTATGAATCAGATGCGGGTTCTGACTCTGATTCAGAACCAGAAAGGGGAAGACAGATCATTGATGCAGAACCCAATGCCACCATTGCTACCACCAAGCTCTAGCATGGTGAAGTAGACGAGCCAGAAGAAGGAGAGCGCCTCTTCCATTCACAGATGTGGGTAAAAGGAACCCTGCTGCACTTCATTGTTGATAGTGGTAGCCAGAAGAAACTCATCTCAGTAGAGGTCGTCAAGTGGTTGGCCTTGCCGAAAACGTCGTACCCACAACCCTACACCATTGGATGTCTTCGGTAAGGAAGCGATCTCCGCGTTAGCCAACAGTGTTGACTGTCGTACGGAATCAAGCCCTTCAAAGACGAGGTATTATGTGATGTTTCTCCTCTCAAAGTTTGTGATGGTCTTTTGGGCCAACATTATTTATGGAAATGTCATGCTATATATGAGTCTAGGCATCGTAGTGTTATTATTACTTTGAAAACAAAATTGTACAGGATACCCGAGGTTGTCCCACCTAGTGCTATTTCCTTGATCTTTGCTAAGCATTGCAGGAAGGTCATCTCTTAGACGGGGAAGTTTTTATTCTTCGTGACTCGCTCTCAGAATGAGAGAAAAATCACAGCCACATCCAAGGTCTCTGCGATCGACCTCTCCACACAGTAGAAGCAAGTAGATAAGGTCGTGGAAGAATACTCTGATATCTTCTCCTCACCTACCGGGATACCTCTGCACTTCCAGGTCAAGCACCCCATCGATTTGACCCCCGGTGCACTGCTACCCAATGGGACAGTCTATCGCCACTCTCTATTAGACAATGAGGATATCAAGTGATAGATCCAATAATTGCTCCACAAGGGGCACATTCATCCCATCTCATCACCTTGCGGGAGCCCAATCGTGCTGGTATAGAAGAAAGATGGAACCTGGCGAATTTGCATTGATTATCGGGCTATGAATAAAATCACAGTCAGAAACCGGTACCTGATTCCCCAAATCGACGACCTCCTTGATCAACTCATGGGGACCAAATACTTAAGTAATATTGATCTGAATTCTAGCTACCACCAGGTCCCGATAGAACAGACTGATGTATGGAAGACGACCTTCAAGTCAAGGGAAGGCCTTTTTGAATGGTTGGTCATGCCCTTTGGTCTGACAAATGCTCCAACCAATTTCATGAGGATGATGGATGATATCCTGCAACCATTCACCAATACTTTTGTAGTGGTGTATATGGATGACATTCTCATTTACTGCAAGACTTGGGCCGAACACTTGCAACATATTCAACAGGTTCTGCACACCCTATGGCAGCACAAGCTATATGCCAACTTGGAAAAATGATCCTTTGGCATGGACAGGGTCCATTACCTAGGCTACATCATTGATCAACATGGCATACATGTGGATCCAACCAAGATCCAAGTCATCCGTGACTGGCCAACCCCAACCACACTCACTAAGTTTTGAAGCTTCTTGGGCTTTGCCAATTTCTACCGCAGGTTTGTGTGGGGATTCTCCCATATTGCATGGGCCCTCAACCAAATAACCAGGGGTGGTGGTAGGGAAAAATTTACGTGGGGCTGACCCCAACAATAAGACTTCTATGATTTGAAGCAACACTTGTGCTCAGCCCCAGTAATTTCACTACCAGACCTGCAAAATCCCTTTGAGATTGAGACTGATGCTTCAAACTATGCTGTCGGTGTCGTTCTCACACAACATGACCACCCTGTGGCCTATAATAGTGCAACACTATCAGATGCTATTCATAAGTACCCTACTCATGACAAATAAATGTACTCCATTGTGCAAGCTTGCCACCAGTGGAGACATTACATTCTTGCGAGGGAGACAGTCATCCACACTGATCATAATCCACTGTAGTTCATGCAGACACAAGGAAAATTGCAGAATGACCGCCATCAAAAGTGGTCCACATACTTGCAACAATTCCACCTCAACATCAAGTATAAAACATGAAGCACCAACTGTGTCGTTGATTGCCTCAGCAGACCACCAATCGTGGCACTCACTACAGTGCTAGACTCCTGCGTCCATGAGACCTTTGTATGGCCCCAACTCTATGAGACAAACCCAGACTTCACCACCACCTACCAAATGTTGGGTGCAAAGACAGTTGTCGATAATTTCCATCTTCAGGATGGGTTGTTGTGTCGAATGGGCCATATATGTGTTCCATCAAGTGAGCGAATGAAGCTAATATAGGAAGCCAACTACAGCTAGGTGGCAGGACACTTCATCGTTGAAAAGACAGTGGCAATGCTACAAAACCATTTCTACTAGTCGAAACTTCGACAAGAGGTCAACAATTATACCAGGTCTTGCACTGCCTGCGCTATTGCCAAACCAACCAGTAAGAAACAGGGCCTGTACACCCCTCTTCCTACTCCTAACAGGCCATGGGAATTTTTGTTGGGAAATAATACCCTACGGACTAACAAGCTAGGGCTGAACTTGTACGCAGATCATGACCTTAAAGAAAAACACTTTTAACCTATCACCCCAATACTCAAACCCTTTTTCACATACAAGCATGGAAAAGACCTACTAGCCTTTTTATCGATGTTTAATGTAGATCCTCCATTGTGCTTTATTCGTTTGCTTTCACTTCTCCTTCCAAAGACAATCCTGCAATCAAGACAAAACACTAAGCATGCATGCTATTTTTCTACCTAAGGATTAGAGATTAAGCATAAATCAAATAAAATATATATCACTCGTGTATTGGGACGGGAAAAGTATTCTTTTATTAATATCAAGATGAATCAACTTACAATAACGATAGAGACCGGCCACCGTTCCTCGATCCTAATCCTGGGCTCCTCCTCTTCTTTGTCCTCCAACTGCTTTGCTTGAATTCTCGTTTAGGCTTGAGGAAATGCTAAAGGGTTGGGACAAATGGATTCCGAAATTGGGAAGAGTTTCTTTGTTATCTTTTTCCTTCTCCAAATAGTACCCCTACCCCTTCTTTTATAAGCTAGAAGGATCTAGGGTTTTGGACGAACTCTCAGCCATGCATGGATGGGAGTTTCAGTTAACTGACCCAAAGATTTTTGTCCCGTCGGAAAATTTCCTGTTTTTGTGCTTTGTTAGGTAAACGCGGGCTTTAGTAGGCCAGCCAGCATTCCAACGTGTGCAGTAGTAGGCCTGCCAGCGTTCCAACGCATGCAGTAGTGGGTTAGGGCACGTGCTACTTGATTTAAGAGGATTTTTAAGAGTTTGTTCAGCATGGCTTTGGCAAGGAAAGGGTATGAGTTGGCCTGATGCCAGGTAAACATGTATAGTGAAATTTAGGGTTATAACAGATGCCCCCTAAT